>CAUYTI010083708.1:0-20783 GCA_963575145.1 Galago senegalensis
AATCCAAGACAACAGGCTCAGCGCCTGTGGCTCAAGCGGCTAAGGCGCCAGCCACATACACCTAAGGTGGCGGGTTCGAATCCCCAGCCCGGGCCCGCCAAACAACAATGATGGCTGCAACCAAAAAAAAAAAAAAAAAAAATGGCCAGGCGTTGTGGCGGGCGCCTGCAATCCCAGCCACTTGGGAGGCTGAGGCAGGAGACTCGCTTGAGCCCAGGAGTTGGAGGTTGCTGTGAGCATGATGCCATAGCACTCTACACAGGGGGATAGCTTGAGGCTCCGTCTCCCAAAAAAAAAAAAAAAAATCCAAGACAACAAAACTAAATTCAAGATGTATCTAATACCAGAACAAAAGCAAAGTCAGATGTCTAAAGAGTGAGTCAGACTTCCAGGTTATTGTTGAACACTTAGCCTTCTTTGAAAAGATGGAAAAAAGATTCACAGGCCATAATTTTCTCTACTCTGAACTTTTCTTGATCTCAAGAACAGAGGAAAACAGCTTAGGAGAACCAAGGCTATAATAGAGATATCATGTCTAAAAGAAGGCATCTACATGGGACGATTTTCATAAAATTAATAAATCTGATGAACTTTTACAGCTTGAAAAATTTGAGGAGAGCATAAAATAACACCTAATTCATCCAAAATTTATTTAACCAGCAAGTTAAATTTGGGAGAGGGTAGAGGGAAGGCAAGAGTTGGTCTGGAAAATAATTGCTTGCCCTGGCTTCTAGCAGGCAGTTTACTATAGGCAACAGCAAAATGAGAGTGTGATGCAGGTGAGCAGAGAGGTGGGGGAGAGGGAAGGCCCACCTACCCTCCCTGCCCCTGAAGCTTCTGCTCCTGCATTCCTGCCTGTCAGCAGGACTTCAGCACAGAGATCCTTGCCCTGACTGTCGCAACTCCGGTGAGACAGCCCCATACCCAGGATTCAGCAAAAGGGAAAGCACCACAAACAGCTCAGGCCCACTCGTCTGCAGACCCTCCCACTGTCTTCCCACTGTCCTGCATGCCCCAGCTCCACATCCATTTGTTCATGCAACTAACAGCAGCCTTTAGCACCTCCCCTGTGCTGGGTCAGAGCAGGAACAAGTGGGCAACTGTCCACCCTCAGGAGCTCACTTTCCACAAGCACCCATGTAAGAGAACACCCCAGAGTAAACGGGGAAAGTCAGGAAAGATGGCCCTGGGAGAGAAGGCCTGGGGGGCAATGATGTTGGTGGGTGGGTGAGACCCTCAGAGAGAAGTCGCCCGAAGGCACACAGAGGTCAGGTGGGGCAGGTCACATGCTGCTGCAAGGGTGGAGAGGAAGGAGGGTGCCCCTGCAGAACACCACTGCAAACCCCCGGTGAGAGAGAGCACAGTACCACTGGTGGTGGGGACAGACAAACGTGATCACAGTTGGGGCAAACTTTGAAGGCAGAAAAAACAGGACTTGTACATGAATTGGGCCATGGAACCAAAAAATAGAAAAAAAAAGGACTAAAGGAGAGTATAAGATGCGTGACTTGAATCACTGAGCAGATGAAACTGCGGGTCACTGAGACAGGACAGTGGAGAGTGAGGGGAGAATAAGGAAGGCACAGACAGGCCCTTTTCAGACCTGCTGACCCCTGCTGACCGCAGGTGCCTACTGTCGGAGGAGGGGCATCTGCATGTAAGAACTAAGAGTCTGAGGCTCAGGGTCAACATCCTCTGTGTAAACAAACAACCAGTTTCAATCCTGCAATATAATTCTGCCTCTAAGCTCCCCGGATGTAGGCATATAAGGTTCTCAGCTCAGAAAACTGCCTTCCACTGACAAACAAGGGTAAGACGGCATCCCAGAGGCTGACCATACACACTGGCAGGTTCCATCAGGCAGGCTGTACCACTGAGGGTGGGAGTCCAAGTACCCCAAAACATCTTTACCTGGGGGCGGTGCCTATGGCTCAAAGGAGTAGGGCACAGGCCCCATATACTGGAGGTGGCAAGTTCAAACCCGGCCCCAGCCAAAACCTGCAAAAAAAAAAATCTTTCCCTGGAGAAGGACATAACACAACTGGACAAAACAGGACACAGATGTGAAGACACTTCAAATAAGAAGGCACTGGCTTCCCAGCAGCAGCTCCACATCCCTCCCCGGCTCTGTGAGGTGCTCCCCTCTGCCTGCCCCAAGAGCACACCAGAAGGTCCCTTGAGGCCTTGCCATACCCTCTATCTCTTTTTTTTTTTTCAGACAGAGACTCACTATGTCACCCTCAGTAGAGTGCTGTGACATCACAGCTCACAGCAACCTCCAATTCTTGGGCTTAAGCGATGCTCTTGCCTCAGCCTCCCAAGTAGCTGGGACTGCAGGCGCCCACAACGCCTGGCTATTTTTTGGTTATGGTCATTGTTGTTTGGCAGGTCTGGGCTGGATTTGAACCCTCTAGCTCCGGTGTATGTGACTGGCACCCTAGCCAGTGAGCTACAGGCGCTGAGCCTTGCCATACCCTTGCAAATGCAAACAAGCAAATGGACTTGCTAGATCACAGCCACCTCATGCTGTCCAGCAGCAGAGCAGAGAACATACATGAATGGCCTAGAAGATGACAAGGCCGCTTCCTCAGCAGCTGGTGACCACAGGAACACACGGACAATGCCAGCACTTTCCCTCAGCACAACCACCACTAGTAGAGGCTGGGTCGTTTCATCACAAGCTCTACATCTAACTAACTGTGAGTAACTATCAGACCCTCTAATTGCTTATTGATTACACAAACTAACTACCAGAGGCCAGCAAGTGCTTCATTCACCACCTAAACTACTAAAGGACTAGCCAGAGCACTGGCGTGAGCGTCCTCACTACTGCTCTCACCGGCGTGAGCACCATCACTACTGCTCTCATCGGCGTGAGCGTCCTCGCTACTGTTCTCACCGGCGTGAGCGCCCTCGCTACTGTTCTCTTACTGGCGTGAGCACACTCACTACTGTTCTCTATGGAAACCAGAACGGCCGCCCCAGAGAAGCCGCCACACTGCTTGTCAGCATCACCATCAGTAGAGGGTACAGTGCTGGGCTCACCAGAAGCAGCCGCTGCCCATCCCGGGCCACACAAAGCCGATCAGAGGCAATGCCTCCAGGGCTGTGGGCAAACAGCAGGAAACTGCAAAGCAAGTATGAGGGGCAGTGCCTGTGACTTCCACTTGGAACGCGAGGAGGGGGTCGGAAGACTCGGTGACCAGAATAGTCAGTCAGCATCATCCACAACAGCAAACACCACACTGGGTACAGGGTTCAGAGCCCCGGCCACCCTGGGCCATGGGCTGTGAGCCGGACAGCAGGCAGAGCTAGACAGAGGCACCAGCAGGGAATGAAAGCTATTCTGCTAAAAAGGGAGACAGAACTGAAGTCAATTTGCACCCACAGCAGAACAAACTGGCTGTGACAAAAGCCCAAACCACAAGCATAAGGAGCACAGGCACAGCCAGAGGTCAGGGCAACCCTGGCACAAGAGTGGGGTCAGGCTGGAGCACCCCTACACTGCCCACAACAGGCCAAGCCCTACAATCGCCTAAGCCCCAGCAGAGTCCCTGGCAGACACTCCTCCAGCCCAGAGCAGCTAAGCTCAGGCTACGCAGGCCCACCTGAGCCACTCACTTCACAGTAGCATACCAACCAAGAGAGGGCTTTGCAGGCACCCCTGTGGTTTCCTTGACTTAAGTATTTGCACCTCCAAATTCAATGCTTTGCCCCAACACCCTGGAATGATGCTATCTGGGTGCCCAACCAGCCATCAAGCCACAACACCAGGAACCAGCAGCCCTGCTGTAAGTCAGGAACAACAGTGGGGTGTCACTCTCCAATCAGGGTCCACACATTAAGATTAAATAAGCTCCAACCTGAGTTTCACATCCCGCTGACATTAGAGGAATTACACTTCTGTGTACATTTCAGTAATTATTTGTTCCTTAAAGCCAACAAACATGAAATTTGATGCTGTCTATGAAAAGCTTTAAATGGTTACATGTTTTGTAAATAGTAGGCGTTATCATTCCACTCCCACTTCCTGGTGTGAACTGCACAGAGTATGAAATGTAAGCATTTTGTGAAATGGGGACAAATATCAAGCATTAAAGAACCACGGATAAGACAGAGTTCCCATGCAGACAATTAGATAAGAAAATAGATCTAAGATGGGTATTCCAACAAGCTTGTTTTTCTTCACCATTCCTGGCTAGCTGATTCAGTTTTCAGCAAAGAGCCACTCCACACCAGAAGCAGACTCATGCAGAGTCTGGCCACAATGCAACAAGAATGGTGATGACCCCAGTGACTAGTTTGGGCTATGGCTGATGCTCACCAGATACATGTCCACTTGCCCTGTGCTCACTCCCACTCCAGCATCGCCTCTCAAAATCCTGCCCACCTTTTATCTGAGCCATGTGTCAACTGCCATTTCCTCTACAAAACCCATCTGGATTCCTCTCGCCTCCCCCTACCTCCCACCCCTAAGGAGACCTCCCATTCCCAGCACCAGCTGCATTCCTCCTCATCTCTCTCTCTCTCACACACACACACACAAGCCTGAAAGTTAGGACTCTGCCCATGGTGCACATTAAGTCTTGGCCCAAAGTCAGTGTCTCAGTCTATTCGTGCTGCTGTAACAAAATCCCTCAGCTAGGATAATTTATAAACAGGAGAAATGTATTGCTCACAGTTCTGGAGTCTGAGAAGTCCGAGATCAAGGCCACAGCAGACTGTGTCTGGTGAGGCCCCTTTTGCACAGATGACGTCACATCATCCTCACATGGCAGGAGGGGTGAATGGGCTCCCTGGACACTATGTTCCCAGGGCACTGATCCTATTCACAAGGGAGGAGCCCTCTCAGTCTAATGACCTCCTCAAGGCTCCATCTCTTAAAATCAGGACACATTTGTTATGTTAGGGATTGAGTTTCAGCTTATGAATTTGAGGACCACATAAATATTTGGACCACAGCATTTGGCATCCACCCTGAAGCCTCCTTTGATTGACCAAAATGGACAGAGGTCTCCCTGTCTCCTCAGTTCAGTCATTAGTCCCATGTGGCACTTTTGTGCACCTCTGTCTTCCACTGGCTTGGGGACAGAGTGGCCTCACCTCTAGCCTTTCTTCACCAGCTGCTTAATCTGAGATGTCATTACATACAGCTCATAAAACTATCTTTACTTACTAATCATTTCCCATAGGCATATTCCATCTTCTCCTCAGTCTCTAAGTATCCAAGGGGCAGGACCTGGGTCTCCGACTGCGCCAGCATAGGAAGGTACTTCACAGACACACATTCGACCTAAGAGCTGCCTTCTATTGGGCTCTTACTATGCCGACTGGCCCTGTCCCTACTGGTGTGCATACATGGCATCTTATTTACTTCTCTCAAAAACCTAAGAGGTGGGCAAGCAGTCATTTGGGAGAAGGGCAAACTAAAGCACAGAGAGATAAGTGACCTGCCCAAGATCACCTGACCTCTAAGAGGCCCAGCAGGATAGGGGCCCAGGAGGGACAACTTGGAGCAGCAGACCCAAGAAACCCCACAGGAAACAGGACACAACCCATCAGACGCTGCTTCACTGGTGGGTCCAGTGGGGATCCATGCAGATGACAGAAGCAGCCACTCCCTTAGGCATATAAATGTGCCCTGATTTTAAAAATCCAATATACGGATGATGTCACAACAAAGGGTGAGGTTCCATTTTACACAGCAACACACTAGGAGTTCCAGTAAATTACAAACGCTCCACTTAGCTTATTAATAACATCCAACTTTATCAGAAAACAAACATCATGCTTTTTCTGGACTAAATTCACCACACATAGCTAGTTCTGACTATACATACACAATATTTGTTTATTCTTTTTACATCGCTCTTCAGATGAAAAAGAATTTTAAATCCCAAGACCTCTACTATAGAAGTAAAAATTTTTGACTTATTTAACTTATTTAAACACCAAGAGGATGAAAGTTAAGTGTTTTAACAATTATCTCAACAGTCAAAGTTAACAGAAAAACAAACGTTCAACCAAACCACCTGCCTACACAGCCAACATCCTGAGGTCGGCTAGCCGAGGGCCTCTGCCCCATCCCTGCCAGACAAGTTCACAGGCTCAGAGCTGTGTGACGGGGACCCAGCCCCACAGCACCACCCAAAGCCCATCTGCATGTGTTTCAGGCACCTGAGCACATGTGCAAATGTCCCAGCACCCTATACAGTAACACTGGAGCATGCAGAAAACGTGTCCAGCAACAGCAATTCTCCTGACGACTGCCATTTTGCCTTCCTTTCAAGGGACTCAAGAACACAGTGGATAAAGATGAGGCTGCCGAGGGTCCAATTCTCAACACTGAGGCTCTGGCCACAGCCAAGACAGGCAGAGAGCCAAGATTCGGATCCAGAATAGGGAAGGGAAGCAGGAAGGAAGGCACTCTGAGCTTGCTGGCTGGATACTGTCCCACTGGGACTGCACAAGGACAAAAAGAGAAATGTCTCCCAGCTGGGGGGTGCTCCCAAATGAAGAATTTCTAACCTGAGGCACCAGAGTCAAAGGCTCAACAGTGGGGCCAGACTGCCCAGCTGATCACAGGCTGCTGTGAGGACCCCATCTGTGGGGATAGTGTACACGCAGCACTAAAGGCAGTGCCCACATGTCTGTGTGCTATGAGAGTGTCTGCAACTGCTGGTAGCATTATCTGACCAAGGGGGCATGGAACAGGGCCAGCTAGACCAGAGGTCAGGGAGCCCTTCAGAAAGCAGCCTAGATACCCTGCTGCACAAGTGCTCCCCTGCTTCTAAAAGCAGTGAGACTTTGCTATGGAAGTTCCCACTGAGCTCTGCGCACAGGTTGCTGACCCCCAAGCCACAGACACTGGGAACAATGCCTGGCTGTACCTCCCAGCACTGTGGCCCAGCCCATTTCTGCAGAATCGTCGCCTAGTGGTGCATGGGAAGCGACGAGGCAGGGCAGAAGGCCTGCCATGGTGAGGCAGGACGTACACACACACCTACACAGAGGGTCTTCGCCACACTTGATGTGGCAGAGTGGCTAGCCGTGGGAGACAGGAAGGATCCTCTTCTCATTGAAGAGACAGTCTAGGTCCATTTGGGAGCAGCGCAGAGGACACATCCTTTGCTCACTGCCTCTCCCCCCCCTCCCCATTCCTGACCTTAATGCCCCTCAAGTCATCCATGCCCTGAGTCCTGTCTGCAAAGAGAAGAGCAAATCACTTGGCAGGGCTCCACGTATGAGGTGGCTTTGTAACATGAGCTGCATGTCCACTGACAACTAGAGCAAGACCATTAAGTTCATTACACCTGTCACTCTGCCAGCTATCTCCAAATTGTCCTCCATGAAAGTATATTATGCCCTGGAAGTGCCGCCCAGCCCCTTCCCGGATGGCACACACACACTTCTATGGCAGACACCGTGTTCTCAGCGTCTGCACCTGCAGGAAGAGCACAGCTGTAACAGGTTGAAGCTCACCCGGGACACACCTCAGGCTCTCAACAGCTCAACAGAAGTTTGGGTCCCTTGGGAAGAAGCAGGGTTCCATATTGCCTGCAGCAAGGGAGGAATGTGGGTGTGAACTCAAGGAGGGTGGGGGCATGGGAGGAGTCAGAGCAGCCTAGCAAAACAGAGGACACAGAGTGACCCTGCAGTACAACCAAAAATAAGAGTGAGACACGTCCTTTTCATTTCCTAACCCAGGCCCAGCTTTCTGGCCACTAGCAGAGGCCCTCCAGCTTCCTGCACTCCAGGTCCATGGGCAGCACCACCAGCCACAGGCTGCAGGGTGCATCTGTACTGCAAGTGTGTTGCAGACAGCGGTAATTTATTTATCCCTGTCATGTAACATTAACAATCTGTCTGGAGCTTGGCAAGCACCAACTTGCACTGTCATATAAACTGTCTGACAAACTTAGTTTCATAAATGCTTCTCTTTTTCCAGCAGACAATAAAGCATCCTAAAAAAAAGTTATCTTTTCTGTTCCTCTTCTCTCTCCCTCTTCCAAAACAAAAAGGTAAGAAATAAAAAAAAAAACCAACAACAAAATAACCAAGAACCCAAGCAAAAGAAATGTTCCCTCTTCAGCAGGAATAACCTTGAAAGTCTAAATATTTTTTTCAATGCCTAGTAAATGAATAAATAAATGGATGTGGGATGATGTTGTGAGGGTCAGTTGTAAGGAGGGTAAGGGAGCAAAATCTGCAAAACAAAAGTATAGTCATTAAAAATTAATAAAGGGTGTGGACGTCCAGCCCCGCCCCCTTCTGCCCACGGGGATTTGAGCCAGACATTCTGCATCCCCATTAAGTGGAGTCTGGCAGGCTGCCGGGGTTTTAGTGGGTTCTGGGAATGCCAATATATTAACCAGAGGACTTCTTGCATACCCTTTAGAGTTTTTATTCTAGAAAAGTCAACCATTTGGCACAGTACAGCCTTATTTTTGTCCAGAAAGGCTCTCAGCTGCCAATCAAGGGAGAAATTATAGCTATGTTCTTCGTAATTTCCAAGACCTATCTGGAAAACAAGCTTGGTGGAAAGAAAAGTCCTCACAAAAACAGCTATAAAGGCCAAAGTGCCATCTTTAGTGAGAATTCAAAGGAAAAAAGCAATCCATACTTAAATCACATGGACAAGTGACAACACAGACATCATTTTCACGCCCTGGATGAAAGATATTAACTAGAAATTTGAACCCAGTATTTTGACAGCAATCAACAGCCAGGTGCTTGCTTGTGCTCCTCAGTTGCCTGACAATAAAGCAAACAGACACGCGCACACACACAACTCCCTAAAAAGTACCAGTCTTGTGGCCTAAATTTTCAAGCAGTAGGCAGATCCTTTTCATTCCTATTTTGTTTTTTTTTCCCTTTTTTCATTTTTTTATTCCTATTTTGAAACTTAAGATTCACCTTCCATGCACACCCATAATATAGGTCAAGATGTAATTCTAGACTAACACAATCCTTGTAGGCAGACAGCCACTCTGACATCAGAAAATAACGGCTTCCAGGAGATTTTTTTTTTTCTGAGTCCTAAAAAAGGAAGGAACTGAGGGAGGGAAGGGAGGGAAAGGTGGGAGGGAGGAGAGAAGAAAACAAAGAAAGCAAAGAGCAATTTAGGACTCCATGGCAATCTCACCACTACTCACATTGAAGATCCATGTGTCTATATGAATTATGTTAACCCTTTCTAAACATTTGTCCAGGTGAAAATGGGATGCTCTTCTTCCACAGGAATCATGTCCTGAGTTGCTCTTCATTAGTAAGTCTCACCCAAAGGGCACACACATTACAGAGACGCCATAAGCCTAGATTCAGAAGAAAGATACAAAGAAACACAGCAAGGGCTGCCAGAAAGATTTGACCTGTCTACCACCAAGGACTCCCAATCTGACCTGTCTACCGCCAAGGACTCCTGATATGACCTGTCTACCTCCAAAGACTCCTGATCTGACCCGTCTACCACCAAGGACTCCCAATCTGACCTGTCTACCCTGCAAAGACTTCCGATCTTACCCACCTACCCGACAAGGACTCCTGATCTGACCTGTCTATCCTGCAAGAACTTCCAATCTAACCCCTCTACCACCAAGGACTCCTGATCTGACCCATCTACCCCACAAGGACTCCCCATCTGACCTGTCTACCCCTCAAGGACTCCCCATCTTACCCATCTGACCTGCAAGGACTCCTGATCTGACCCCTCTACCACCACGGACTCCCAATATGATCCATCTACCCCACAAGGACTCCCCATCTGACCTCTCTACCCCGCAAGGACTCCCAATCTGACCCCTCTACCACCAAGGACTCCCAATCTGACCAGTGCAAGGATTGCTGCCAGGAGCCCAGAGGTGGCTTTGATTTTACGTGAGGACACAAAGTAGTCACCTCCCACATAGCACCCACCACAAGGTGACTTTAGGCTGAGCCCAGGAAAGGGATGGAGCTCTGGGGTCTCTGCTTCACTGCTGACCAGAAACTTCCCTGGGAGCAAAAGTCACCACCCTCTAATTCCCTGTCAACCGGGATATTACCTCTGCAGTCTCCCAGATGACAGACAGCATCCCGACCTGCAAGGCTGCTAAGTCAGCCAAGACAACAGCACAGTCCCAAACTGTAAACACCTCTGCAGATCAGCTCTGCTCTCAGCGTGCCAGGCAAGAAACCTATTCTTAGAACACTGTCAGCAGTTGGGAAATAAATATTTGTCTATGTGTGTATATGCTCTGGCAGGGGTAGGGGTGAGGGGGAAGGACTGTAGAATCTCAAATGATGTGCCAACAAAATTGGCACAAAATTCCTTAACAAGCAGCTAGAAGTGGCGGGGCCCCACTGCAGGATCGTGGTCATGCAGACCCAGTCCCAGGAGGATCCACCAGCACCCTAGAAACCTGCTAGTGAGAGTCTTCCCCAACATGTTTATTTGGGGGTTTCACCAACACAAACCTACAAGGAATGAAGGAATGATGGCTGACACCTCAAGCTCTTCTGAGGAAAAGACAACAGCAGAATGTTAAGAAATTAGAGAGGCCTTTTAATCTAAGAGTAGAAAGTAGCTGCAGTTCCATTACAGCACATTCCTGACTGGCATGGCAGCCATGGTCTCCCCAGGATTCCTCACAGTATACTCACTGTCAACAGCAAAGTGAAGCTCTTAAAAAGAATCAAGCTTTCAAAGATCATGAGGAATGTACCTCCATGTTGTAAAAAGCACTGCTTTCCAAAGGCCATCACACAGAATATCAAGGGTTGACAGGAAACCAAACATTATTAATTCAATAAATGTACACAGGTAATATTAAGACCTCCCCATTTACCTATGTAATGACTCAAATTTGATACTAAGATCTTGGAACACAAAGACTGTATTTCAAGAGAACTGTGCAGACTACAACAGCAGATTTACAGATGACAGTAAACTCAATCTAAATACTAGAAAAGAGCTGGGACCCCTGAAGTGCATTAATGTACATAGTTACCATTCAATAAAAAAAAAAAAAAAGAGCTGGGCTCACACCTGTAATCCTAGCACTCTGGTAGGCCGAGGAGGGTGGATCACATGAGCTCAAGAGTTTGAGACCAACCTAAGCAAGAATGAGACCCAGTCTCTACCAAAAAATAGAAAAACTAGCTGGGTGTCATGGCATGCACCTGTAGTCCCATCTACTTGGGAGGCTGAGGCAACTCTTGGGCCTAAGAGTTTGTGGTTGTTTTGAGCTGTGATGCCACCACACCCTAGCCAGGGTGACAAAGTGAGACTCTGTCTCAAAATATAAAAATAACAAATAAAATAAATACCAGAAAAAGACTAAATATTCATATACAAAATGCAAGCACAACTTGATGCAATGGCAGTTTCTCTACCCAGACTTGCAGACCATTCTCTATAATTCAGTATTCAGTCTAGAAGCTGCAGGAGACACACAGGCAGGAGAACATTGTTCTCCACAAAACTAGCAGAAAGGGCCTTATTTCTCAGGGAAGAGAAGTTTCTCAGCTTGTCCCCTGCAATAAGGCACCCCAACACGCCAGCCAAAGAACCCTACCTTTAAGGGCCAACATTGTTCACCATCTCTAAGTCCAGCTCAAGATCTAATACCAGCTGCTAGGATCAACATTCCCAGCAGCTGACCTCACCTTACTCCTCACAGCACCTAGTCACGGTAAATACTTATCGTGATGGTAGTTAACATTTAGAAAGTGCGATATCCAAGGATGGGAATATGCCAAATAATTACAAAAGAAAAAGAGAAGGGAATAGACAGGACATAGAGGAAAAGAAAAGAAAATCAAAATTATCCAATTCTAGCTAATTAAAAGATTCCTTGGGGAAAAAAATTACACAAGTTTATGTAGCCAGTGACATTCAGACATCACTCCCTGAGCCCGGGTAGGAGCTGGGAAGGCCCGTTAGCTTCAAAGTCTGCAGCTGTCTAGACGTGGTGCCTCTCCAGGTAACCGACGAACCGGGGTGCTCACCACCGGGGAGCTCACCACAGCACCTTCTCCCAGTGCCGCCCACCCACCAGGCGACCTGGTCGCCCCGAAAATCTCTACCACATTCGAAAGCCTCCTCCTTTTCCAATTTAAGAAAAAGAAAGTTTAAAAACAAGCAAATGCCCTCTCCACCACCATAACGGATTAACCTAAACGTAGCCCACCGTCTCTGGCCAGCTCCCCAATCCCACCCCGGGCGGCGCACCTGGCAGGAAGGGCTCCTGAGAAGCCTCCTCAAGGCTGTGCAGGGCAGATCCCTCAACAACGGCCAGAGCTGGCCTGGCTGGTACTCGTCGCTTCCTGTTTATTCCATGGCAAGGGTCTATGAGGAGGTTCTACACACGCCCGCTACCTCTGAGCGCTGGGACTCAGCCTAAGTGCAACTGCAGCCGCCGAAGACAAGCGACTTCCCATCCAATGCCGTGAGCTTCGGGCGGTCCCGCGACCGACGTCAACGCGAGCGGGGGGACCCTGGGAGACGCCCGGTGAGGCGGGCCCGAGGGACCCCGGGACCGACGAAAACGGAGTGCGGAGACGCGGGGTGCAGGATGCGGTGCTGCAGGGCTCGGAACGCAAGGTGCGGGATAGCCTCCTGCATTCCCGCAAACTCCCTAGCAAGGTCCTGCAGTCCTCCCGCTTTCCGGTGACCTCCAATACCCCGCCTTCAGGGGTTCGCAGAGCGGCTCAATGGATCCGAGACAGGGCAGACTCCCTCGAGCTCACTCTAGCCTCCAAGTATTGCAAAATTAAGTCCTGCCACCGTGAGTCACCCCGCGCCCCAAGGCACCGGGAAATAGAAAACTGGGGGAGGGCCGGCAAGGAGCCACCACCAGAGCACATCCGCCCCCACGTGAGCGCCCCCGGTCGCCCGCCAAGCCCACTGGTCAGCCCACCCCGCCACACAGCCTCACACACCTCGAACACTCGCCTCCGGGGAACGCGCCGGAGCTGGGAGGGCGCACAGCGCCGGGCGGCTCCCTCTGGCCCCAGCCGACAGCGCAGGCTTCCAGACGTCCGGTTCCCAGAGCGTCCTGTCCCCACGTCCCCCGCCCCCTCGGCTATCCGCCTCCCTTCACAGCGCAGCGATGAACTTGGGCCAGGAGCCGCGACCACAGCAACCACCTCGGATCTGCACTCACCTGCGGCCGCCCCTCCGGAGTGAAGGCGGGGGCGCTTCCCGCAGTGCGGCTCGCCGGGCCACCCGGCCCTGCCGGCGCGGGGGAGGGGCACGCGGTGCGGAACACAGAGGCTGGGGGTGCGCAGCGGGCAGGCGGGGAGCCGGGTCTCTTTAAGAGCCGGGGACCTTACACCCGGGCCTACCCCGCGCTCCCCGCCTCTGTTTCACTTTCCCAGCCGCTCGCAGCGTGTCTGGAGGCGGCAGCGGCGGCGGCGGCTCCTCCCCGGCTCGCAGGGGATCCCCGGCCGGCCGCGGCGGCTCGCGGAGCGGGCAGGGCCAGACGCACTCGTCTGCTTGTCCGGCCGGGCTCGGTGGGCAGCCTCGGGCAGGGGCCGAGGGGATGCTGTGCTGCCGCCGCCTGGGAAGATGTCCCGCCTCCAGTCGCGGGGACGGGGGACAACGTCCCGCCTCGCGCCGCCGCTGCCGTGTGTCTGCAGCGGGAGCTGAGCGCCGGGGCTGTATCTGTCTCCAACTCCTCCAGTCTCTTCTTCCCCTCCTCCCCGCTCCGCGGCGAGGACCCGGCGCGGGGCCAGGCCGCGGGGGCGGGGGCCGCCGTGGCGGCTATAGGTGGGTCCCCAGCGCGCACAGGCCTCATCGGCCTCTGCAGACTGCGAGCCTGGAGGCAGAGGGCAGGGGGAGGCGTGCAGAGGCCGGGGCCGCGGGACCCTAGCTCGAGTTCAGGGGGCGCGCGCCCACCGCCGGTCGCACGGGGAACTCCAAGCTATGCGGAGAGACCCTGCCGGGGTTCGCCCCACTGAGGCCAGGGCACTGTAGTGAGAAGGGCCTGTGGATTCAGTCTGCTCAACGGGCGGAGCGCTAGCTCAGAAACACGCATTAGGGCCGCAGGACACTTAGTAGGACAGGTTGCTCGAGAAGCTCACTTGATCTCCCCCTTAGGAGCCTGCCCTCTTTACCAGAAATGGCTCCCAACTAGGTCAGGTAAAGTCTTCCTCTTTGCACTCTATGACCTTTTCTCCTTGAGGGATCTATGGACTTGACGTCCACTTGAGTGCAGACAGTGTAACATTTTGTTCTCCAGAAGTACTAGGATTGGCGCCAGCCAACCCAACCATATTTGGTGGGGGGTTGGTTACTGACAGAGCATATGGGCATTTTAATCCAATTTTATTACAGTCACCAAAATTAGATAGTTCCCCTCTGCCCAAATTAAAGCCCCTGCAGACATAACCAAAACCCAGGTTAACTACACTCAACTGGGTTTTAATAGAGATTCAGCTGATTAAAGGAGTAGCAATCTCCCCCACCCCCAAAATAAATTGTCCAGCTCATAGTTCCATAATATCAGAGAGATGAACCTTTTAAAATCTGTGATTAATTTATCAGTAACCTTTAAGTTTTTGAAATATTGGCATAATTATTGCAGTAACTGCTGTGTGGCTTTGGAACAGGGTGTATGCAACATAGTAATAATACTGTGTAGTGAGTGCTCTGGGCTCAGTGCTTTGCATGCACTGTCTTGTTCAATCTACACACTAACCAGGAGCTATGACCTGGTTATTTTACACATGAGGAAGTTGAGACTTCAAAAGACTTAGTGACTTGTCCCCAAACCAGGAGAGATTGGGTTTTAAATGCCCAGCTGGCTATGCAAAGCTGGGAGTTGAACCAGCATACCACACTGCCACCTACCTACAGCAGACCTACCGCAACACTGACATCAGGTCCTTTCAGCTACCTCACCAACCGCTGAGCATCCATCCCCCATGCCAGGCACTGTGTGGGCATCCAGAACCAGTGGGAAGGCCCAGGGCCCAGTCTAAGAAAGCCCGGTGTGGACTAGTGGGAAACTTCAGTTACTTACTAAGGTATGTTCTTTTAAACAAGGGGTGAACTGATAAGTGCCCAATACAGGTTATGTGAATCTGACAAACGTACTTAACCAGCTGATATGTTAAGTACGGCTAGTACACATGTGCATACAGTACTAATAGTTCCTCACACCCCGTAAGGCTGGAGAAGCTGTGCTCTTCACCTCTGTGGGTCACAAGTGACTTTTTCTTTCTAAACCTCTTATAGACAATGAAAAATGTTTTTCTAAGATCACAAAACAGGCTCGGCACCTGTAGCTCAAGCAGGTAGGGCACCAGCCACATATGCCAGAGCTGGCAGGTTTGAATCCAGTCCTTGGCACACCAAGCAACAATGATGACAAGTACAACCAAAAAAAAATAGCCGGGCGTTGGGGCGGGTACCTGTAGTCCCAGCTACTTGGGAGGCTGAGGCAAGAGAATTGCTTAAGCCCAAGAGTTAGAAGTTGCTATGAAGTGTGACACCTCGGCACTCTACCCAGGGTGACAGCTTGAGAGTCTATCTTTAAAAAAAAAAAAAGACCACAAAACAGTTTCTTCTTCTATTTCACTGGTGCATAATTCCTTCATACATAATTTAAACTTGTAAATTAATGGCTGAATTTTTAAATCATAACCATTCTTTCACCATTGGTGACGAATCTCAGTTAATCTCACTACTTTGTGATTTTCTCTCATCTGTAGCTAGAAACTGCCGCTCTCTGTTTCCATTTCTAAAAACCAGCTACAAAAGGAAGCTATCCCCATGTTTCCTGCTCTGTTCTCTCTGAATTTTTTTTCCATTTCGGCTATTCTTTCCGACACCCTGACGTACACATACACACACCCCACCATAGCAAATGGGAAAGTCAGAGTCATTTAAATACATGTTTTCTGTCTATAAAATGCAACACAATTACATGTCAGCTTCATCCTTATTGTCAGCACAGGACAGCATTTGTTCCAGGGGCCTAGACACTCAGAAAATCAGGGAATTGGGTTTGTTCTAATCAGTGGAAAATTGGTATTCCCCAGTACACGGATCAGCCCCTGATGCTCCCTGGGGGCTCAGAGGCTTTTCTGCAATGAATGGAGCTTAGTGTTGGGACAGACAAGTAAATGATATTGAGATAAACATCACTAAAATTGGGTATAAATCGACTGAAATTGGTTTCAAGGAGTGGAAAGTGAGAAAAATTCTATCTGTAAGTCCATTGGAGTTTACCTAGTGTCAGTTATACCCTGACACTAGAAGTTTATTAGTCAGTCACCTGAGGAGACAAAAATATTGAAAAAATAAAATTCTGAGGGCCCTAAATGACCTCAAGAAGAATGTGAATCAGAGAATAGAATTGTTGCTCGAATCTCATGCATAACATTTAGATGAAACTGAAGCTTTCCAAAATGATCCATCCTCCTCTTTGTGCTCTCAAATTTAAGCAGTGGCGAAGAGGAGATGAGAAAGAGAAGTATTATTGGAAATAATCCTGGTCTTGGAGAAAGAAGCAAGGGCCCCAGGTGAGGAGACTCCTGAGACCCACACACCCCTCTCCTCCTCTTTCGGGATTAGGATTGAAGGCATGTGGGAGATGTTTTTCAGGAACTTCTGCTTTCAGTCTTTTTTTTTTAATTGAATGGTAACTATGTACATTAATGCACTTCTGGGGTACAGTGTGGGGTTTTCACACACAATCCAAAATACTTCCATCGAACTGGTTAACATAGCCTTCATGTCATTTTCTTAGTTATTATTATAAAACATTCACATTCTACTCTTAGATTCACTTGTACCCTTGTAAGATAAACCTCAGAAGTGATCCCTCCAATCCCCCTCCCTCCACCCATTTCCCCCTCCCTCTCCCTCCCCCCTCCCTGTATTCTTAGGCTGTTAATTAGGTTATAGCTTTCATATAAAAGGTATAAATTAGTTTCATAACAGGGGTGTGTACATTGGATACTTTTTCTTCCATTCTTGTGATACTTTGCTAAGAAGAACATTTTCCAGCTCCATCCACTGCTTTCAGTCTTGATGCGGTACTCTCTTTGAGCAAACAAACACCCCACACTACCTGCTGTCTCAAAGACCTAGGGCTCAAAGAACAAGGAGAAACACAGCAAGATGAAGAAAAGTATCACCTCAAAGATGGAGCATCCAGACAGATACTTTTTGTGTTGTATCTATGCAGCAAAATGGGGGAAACAATTCCTGAGCAGTGGCACGTGTATTTTCAAACCATTTACAAATACTAAAGTGCCTGAAAGCACACCAGCCATCTTCAGACTCCACATCTCCTCAGTCTCTCACAGCTCTGCCTCTTCTGGTGCACAGTTTGTCCCCCTAGTTACCCCCATCCCACAGATCATCTCTCCTTGAGCTTTGGGACTCTCAGGACAGCCCATTTCTTTCTGACACATGGTCCATTTAACTCTCTTCTAAGGTATAAATTGTCAGTGAATGTTCAACACATTGCCTACCTAGAGTGTACTCAGTAAATGTTAGCTGCCCTCAGTTCTTTCCATTTTCCTCCAGGCAAGGACTGGCCCTCTGGTGGCTTTACGTTGTATCAGCTGGGCGCCATGTGCCCACATTTCCCAGGGTCCCTTTCCTGTAAGGTCTGCCCATTGTGTTGGCCACAGCTGTGTGAGACTGGGAAGGAGGAAGCCAAGTGGCTCTGCCCACCCCCATGACTTGACTTCCACTGTCCTGGAGGGTGTGAGCAGCCCTGTGGTGAAGAGCAGGTCACCTGTATCATTCAAATTAAAGGGCAGAAGACAGCCCCAGGCTGTCCTCCCACCTGCGCCCAGCACCATAGCCTTCTGTGACTGCTGGCCAGCCACAGTCGCCTGATGACTCCCAGAGTTCAGGCCACTCACCAGGTTCTGCCTTTCTGACCAAACCTGGACTGACTTAAAATCACGCATCTGTGCATCTCCCTGTCTTAGGTAGAAACTGGCTGTTTATAGAGAACATAACCTCTCCATGTGGCTGTCCTTAAGGGAAGGTTTTTCATTAAAAAAAAAAAAAAAACAGGAAAAGTCCTTAAAAGTTACTTTATAAGCACATGGGAAAGAAGTGCTCACCTTTCACTGAACTCTTGAAATAGTACCCACAGAATGACTAAAGTGGAAAAGACTGTCAACTCTAAATGCTAACAAGGTTGTGGGACTGAGACCTGCTGCAATTCCACTCCTGTGGGGGGAGGGGCACAAGAGGAATGAGTGTAGATATGCAACAAAGGGCAAGTGAAAAGGTGTTCACACCTTAAAATTCAAAAGAAAAAACTGCTCAAATGCCCCCCAATGGATAAAAGATAAATTAATTTTGGTACACTAACATAGTGGAAGGCTACACACAGCAGCTGAAAATTTTAAAACTACTGGCACTTATAACATGGATGATGCCACAGAAACTTATTTGGGTGAAAGTAAACAGGCACAAAAGAATAGGAATGTCCGTTTGGGGGGGTTTTTTGGTTTTTTTTTTGAGACAGAGTCTCACTCTGTCACCCTTGGTAGAGTTCCTTGGTGTCACAGCTCACAGCAACCTCAAACTCTTGGGCTCAAGAGATTCTCTTGCCTCAGTCGCCCCAGCAGCTGGGACCATACACGCCCACCACAACACCTGGCTGTTTTCTCTATTTTTGCTCTTGCTCAGGCTGCTCTTGAACTCCTGAACTCAAGGGATCGTTCTGCCTCAGCCTCCCACTAATATCTCCAGCACTTTCTTGCCAAGTGGTTTTCCAACTTGCCCAGGGCTCTTGCTTCTCTGGGTAGCCCGTCCCATGTGGGGACCAGGCTGAGTTTGGGAGCTCATTCCTGGGCTGAGCCGGTTTGGCTATCCTGTGTGTGCATGGCCACTGCCACCTCTGCCACACAGATGCCTACTCTAAGGAAACTCTCCTGACCTGCTTTCCTTCTCCCAGGGGACAGCTGTGTCTCTTCTAACCACTTCTCATGTGCCGTGGCCTAGAGTCCATCCCTCATTCTGGCCACTCTCCTCTGGAGATCCCAGCTGACCAGCCCCTCCTTAGAGCGTGAAGTCCCAAAGTTTAGAGCATCTCTGTTGCCTCAGCTGGTCTCATTCTCAGTCAGGGCCTTTCCAAAGGGCACAAGTGCCCCAGTTGCTGCATCCCCCATCTCATCCTGTGGCAATTTAACAGCCTCCATGAAGGGCATGCCTTCTTAAGAAGCCTGGCAGACAGGTTCTAGGAGCCCCCCAGCCTGGTTTGATCCCATGTTCACCTGACATCCAGTCACAAAGCAGGAAGATGCCAGTCAGTTAGGGTCAAGCCCTGGGCCCAGCCTTACATAACAGGCTCCAGAGCAATGTTTCTACAACCAAACTGAAGGAGAGGAGCACTAGTTAGGCAAGGGAATGCTCACTCCAGTCATGTTAGCCTTGTTACAAACTGCGCCACCCACACACTGGGCAATGTGCCCGTGGAGGCCCAGCTTACTGCCATAGCGGTAACATGCTGCTCTGTGACCTGTTTTGCCTTTACTTAACATTATAATAGTAACATTTCCTCAAGTCATCAAGAATTCTTTATGATGTATTTTTAAAATACTGGGTAGTGTCCTGGGTGCATGTTCCATAATTCATTCAACTGTTTCTCTCTAGATAGACATCATGTATTTTCTTTCTTTCATTTTTATGTCTTTATAATATATACCAGTATGAACATCTTTTTTATATCTATTTCAATTCTACATCTTTTTAAAAAAAATTATGATCATCTCCTTAAAAGAGACTCCTAGAGGTAGAATAAATATGTCAAAGAATATTTCAGTTGTTAGTATATATTAGCAAAGAATTTTCCAGAAAGATTAGTCTATACTCTTATGTAGATAGTAGTAATAAGGGGTAATATTAATCTAAAAACAAAATAGCATATAAATATGATCCTAGCTAGCTTAGAGACTGAACTGTTAAAAGTCTGTTATATGTCCACAGATAACGGCTAGACATTCCCAGATTTAAATTTATAGGACCATGAGCATGGAATTTCTCACATAAGACCATTCAGGATGGGCTGAGGGAATTCTGGGAAGATGGCTGACTGGTAGCAACCCTTGGCAGAGGCTCCTGACCAGAGGGAGAAAAACTGGATGGAATTGGACTCTATGAAGCCAAAGGTGGGGAGCTGAGCTAAGAAAAAAGTTCAGCAAGCTGTAACTCCAAGGAAGAGCATTCAAGAAAACAAATTACAGGTACAAAGCCTATTGACTAGAGGATGGGAGACCCCCTCCCCCAAGCAGGAGGCCTGTTGCAGGCTATCTGCAAATGAACAGGGAACAAAAGATTTCTCATTTTACCTCACTGGACAGAATCGTTAAACACTAGGTCTCTTTCTCCAGGGAGTTTCCACTTATGAACCTAGATACCACCCCACCAGGCATTGAACAGATATTTTCCCCCACAAGTCCAAACTCCCAGTCCACCCTTCCCCCCTCGAATGGTGGTCTGAAGTTCTACCCCCTGCAGAGCGCAGTGTGTTTGGTATTTTCCTGAGAGATCTGGGCATACTGTGGACTGCCAACCATCTGATGGAATCTGTGACTAATGGGGAAGAAAGAGGGTGTGGGAAGAAAGGGACACTTGGCAGGAGGAGGAGTAGTCCCCTGGTTATGACTATGCCTGGCCAGTGGTGGTATTGTTGTGCCCAACCCCGGGGGTCGCTCACCCAAAGACCACTCACAAGCACAGGTCGATGCAAAGAGCAAGAGGTTGGTTTATTGCCGACGCGTCAGGGTTCCCTCAGCCGCTAGGGAAGGAACCCCGAGAGGCTGTT
>CAUYTI010083709.1:0-14905 GCA_963575145.1 Galago senegalensis
TTCTTTCTTTCTTTCTTTCTTTCTTTCTTTCTTTCTTTCTTTCTTTCTTTCTTTCTTTCTTTTTCCTTCTTCATGATTAATGAGACCAACTCTCACTTTGTTCCCCAGGCTAGTTGTCCCTGACCTCAGCATTGCACATATCCAAGTCTTCCATTGAAGTGATCCTCCTACCTCAGCCTCTGGAATAGGTAGGTGGAACTATAGTTTAGGGATACAAAACTTGACTTCCCTTTCCTTTGGAGTATAAATCCAGTGGGAACATCAGAGCTGAGGTTCTCTTTGTGTTTCTAAACCTCGAATCTAACACAGGAATCAGGGTATCTTCCCAATTTGACTGCCAAGAGCATCAAAATATTGTAGTCATGCATCGGATAAATGATTTAGCACTACTTTAGAAATGAACTTATCGGAGATATTGAGTATTGTCCAATACAGAGGACTTGGGGAAGCATAAGGAGTATGTCAAGATTGTTTTATATATCCATGGTGGGATATGGCCAAAACTATATAAAACTAAAATATCTATGCTAGATATTTTTTATCTTTATCAGGTTTCATTAATTAAGTTTGTATTACATGTGTGATCCAACATAACTCTTCAATGTGTATTGTGGCTAAGTAGCCAAAAGCTTAGACACACCTAGCATGGAATTTAGGATTTATGAAAATTTCAAGATAGGCTGACATTGCCCATTATCATCATGAAAAACTGCAGGTATGGAGTACACTACTGGACAGACACAGTGCCTCACCAGATTTTCATAGGGAATCTTCAATGAAACAGAAACCCTCTGAAACATATCTATTCTAGAGAAAGTTGTAAAACATCATGAATAGAACTGGGGATTGTGTGACATGTCATTTAGAGCTGACAAATCATTGACCAATCACTGGCCACATATCTTGTTCTATAATATCCCAGTGCAGCACTAGATATAAACCACACTCTTCCATTTGATTACCAATTTGTGGCTTGAAAAGGAAAGTATGGGTTATTGAGTCCCTTGGCAATGGTTACAAAACAAAATTTATGAAGCAAGAATTGTGTGTGGAGATAATTACCCCAGTCTTAGTTACAGTTTAAACCCAACAGAAAACCCAGACATCTATGCATGCTAGCAGAATTAAGATTAATCTTAAAGATTGTAGCCCAGATTGGAAAATGTGGCTCAAAGGAGTAGGATGCTGACCCCATATACTGGAGGTGGCAGGTTCAAACCCTGTCCCAGCAAAAAGTAAATTAAAAAGATGGTATGTTAGGCCATCACCCATTGTGATTTCATCTATGTTGACAATGTAGTAACTTCATTCTGGAAAGTGCGGTGATCTAGGCTTCACATCAAAGAAATCCACTAGACTTTTCTGCTCACTTCATCTGGTGTACTGCAAGTATAGCATTCAGGACCTTTCTTAGCCTTTCTGCCACAGAGAAGTGATCTCCCATTTAGGCCTTATTGATGACATTAATGGCTGAGATTAGAGTCTCTAGGCTGACACAAAAGTTGAGATTTTGTACAGCACTGAAAATCAAGCTGCATTCCATATGGTAAAACTTCATAAAGACTCTTAAGTAGGATGCTCTTTCTTCTTCTTTTTTTTCTTTTTCAGATAGAATTTCCATTCATTTCTCTCAGTAGAGTTCTGTTCCATCACAGCTCTCAGAAACCTCCAACACCTGGGTTCAGGCAGTTCTTTGATGCAGCCTCCTCAGTAGTCTGAACTACAGGAACCCACCTCAATGTGCAGCTATGTTTTGTTGAAGATTGGCTGAGACCATTTTAGAACTCTAGTCTCTCTTGTTGAGCTAGCATTTCAGACCTCAAAGATTGGATATTTCTCAAACTAGGTGTTGTGGCCAGAGGAAGTTCCTTATGCCTTTTATCTTGGCAATTTGGGAGGTCCATTCTGTTGGATTTTTGAAGCTTCTTAATTGGAGACCAGCCTCAGCACTAGTAAGATAACCATCTCAGAAGAATAAAAAAAGGTCGATGTTATGCTGGTTCCTTGCATGCCAGCTGAAGGAATATATTGCTGTGAGGTATGATACAAGGGTACTCTAAAAAGAACAACAAAGGAAGACTCTTTTTCACGAATAATAGAGAAAACCATTTTTATTGGACTTACTCCTCATTTTTTTAACAGAGACAGGCTTACTTTATTTGTCACACTCAGTATAGTTCTGTGGCTTCTACAGATTATAGCAAACTCCCAACTTTTAGGCTTCATCAATTTTCTTCATTCAGCCTCTTGAGTAGCTGGGACTACAGGTGCATACTATGATGAATGGCCATTATTTTACTCTTGACCACAGATCTAGTGTTAAAATTTTTCCCCTAGATTAGATGTCAACTGGAGAAATGATGCCCTCATAGGAAAAATTTTTTTCCTACAAGCCCTATTAGTCAAGACTTCAGATTTTATACAACTCTGACCCTTTGTTATCTGACATAATTGTAGTCACCCTAAAAAGCCCACACAGAAAACTCTTGACTCACGTCAGGTTTTTTTTTTTCTTTTTATTTTATTAAATGACAGCTGTGTGTATTAATGCAATCATGGGGTACAGTGTGGTGTTTTCATATACAATTGGAAATATTTTCATCAAACTTGTTAACATAGACTTTGTGTCATTTTCTTAGTTATTGTGTTAAGATGTTTATATTCTACTCTTAGAAAGATTCACTTGTATCCTTGTAAGGAAAATCATAGAAGTGATCCCTCCAATCCCCCTCCTTCCACCCATTCCCCTTCCTTCTCCCTCCCTCATCCCCATATTCTTATGCTATATTTAGGTCATAACTTTGATATGAAAGCTATAAATTAGTTGTATGTAAACTAAAATATCCAGATTATACACTCCACCCCTTGTGTTGCACTTTTCAATCTGGGCCAATATACCCTTGTGTTATTCACTCTAAGACCAGGGACCAGACATCTCTGACCAATAACTACCAATGAGATCAACTGGGAGTCTCCTAAGGAACCAACCACAAAGAAACATGTCCTGACTCATTGTTCCTTCTTCCAACTTGGGACCACAATAAATCTCTTCCTTTCAGTATTCCTGGTTTCCATCTACCTACTGACCTTTCATCATAATTTCACTCTTGGAAACTGTACCTAAGAATTTTTTTTTTCTTTCTCTCTCTCTTCCTCTTTCTTTCCTTCCTCCCTTCCTTCATTCCTTTTCTCATCTTCTTCCTTCCTTCCTTGGTTTTCTTCCTTTTTTCCTTCCTTCCTACCTTTCCTTCCTTTTTTTCCTCCCTTCCTTCCTTCCTTCCTTCCTTCCTTCCTTCCTGCCTACCTGCCATCTTTATTTTGTTCATTTGTTCATTATATATTTCTTTTATTATTTTTTATGACACAGAATCTCACTCTGTTTCCAAGGCTAAATGTCCATGACAACAGCATTGCACACAATGTCATCCAACTCTACAGTTGAATTGATCCTCCTGTCTGAGCCTCTGGAGTAGCTGCAACTATAGCTGAGGGGTGCAACACTTGACTCCTTATTCTATTTGAGTAGAAACTGGATGGAAGATCAAGGTTGAGCTTGTCCTTCTGTTTCTCAGCCTTGTTCTTACAGTAGAATCTGTAGTTTCAAGTAATTTGGCTGGCCAAAGCATTAAAATATTGTAGTCACGCATGGGATAAGTCATTTTTCTCTACTTAAGAAATGAGCTTATCAGGTACTTTGATTATTGTCCAATCCTCAGTCTTTGATGACACATAGTGAGTATGTCAGCACTGTTCTACGTATCCATCATGTGAGATCACCACACTATGAATAGATCTCTTTTATTCTTATCAGATTTAATTACTTACTGTGTATTATACTTGTGATCCAAAATAACTCTTCAACCTGCACTGTGGCCAAGAAGTCAAAAGTTTAGACAGACCCAGGATGGAATTCAGGATTGATGGAAATTATAAGATAGGCTGACATTTCCGAGAATCATCATAAATAACTGCAGGTTTGTGAACTTGTTCAGCACTCAAGGCGAAGACTTGGTATTTTAACCTTGTGCTCCCCAAGGAATGTGGCCCTAAGATAGAATCTCCTTACTCTGAAGACATGCTGGGGACTGCTGAAAAGCTGAATGCTATATTTTCACAGAAAAGAATGTGCCAGAGGGCCATCCAGAGGGGTAGCTGAGGGTTGAGCATGTGTGGAGGCACTGGGTCACTGTTCTTTGTTTCTTTTCCTCATTAACGGAATAGTTGTTAGTTTTAGTTTAAGGAAATGGGCTAACAGGACAGACAGCTTGACAGCCTTATGGTTTAAATCCCAGAAAAATGTTCTCAATTTGTATCAACTGCATATGTGCTCAGCAATAATTGTATTGAATTAGAATTTTTATGGCAGTTTTCATGATTTCACTTTTTTATCTTAATTGTTTGTTATTTTAGCCTTTTATCAGATGTTTTAGAGTATATGAGAAGATAGATAAGAGATAGGTAGTTGCTGTGTGCCTCTTTGAGCCTCATTCTCCCTTTCACGCTATTCATTTCATCTGCACAGCTTTCCTCTCTGTCAGAAATCAGCCCACGAACAGCAAAATTTTGCCCAGCAAGCAGGTTATTCAACTGAACCAAACTTGGTTAAACTGTTCACAGAGTTTCTGCTCACCTACTCTAATGAAAGAACAGTGGGAACAGGGTATGTCAAGAAGGTAACTACTGACGGGTGAGTACTCAGGACTCTCGACAAGCTTGCACTAATGGGATGTTAACATGGGAAATGTAATTCATGTTGAGGATAAATACATTCAAGTACTAACATCTTTGTTGGATACTATGTGTGTTGTGGTCAAAACTCATTCTTTCTGCCATCTTTTTGCATCAGTCCATAATTGTTGTTATGATATATCTAAGAGACCTGTAGAAATGAACTCAGACCTACTCTGATGAAATAATTGGTTATTTATTCACATCTTTGCAGGGGGCCGTTGTTCTAAGACAAGCAGACCCGAAGTACAGGATTTTTTATCTTTCATACTTTTTTCTGTGTAGAAAGAATGTTGCAATTGACAGGATTACAGCTTGGTTGCCAATGGATTCTGGGTAGCTTGTAGGAAATGTCACCATCAGCAGGGTTAACCAGTTTGGATTTACAATTTAAGTATCAATAGTTACAGCTTAGGTGGCAGTGGTTACAGTATCAATGGTTAAAGTTCAAATAACAATAGTTACCATTTGGGTAGCAATGCTAATATTTAGGGTTCTTGTTCTGAAGTGTGTTCGTGGCAACCCTATTGGGAAGGAGGTGGCCTGGGAATGGGCTTTGAAGCATGTTCTCTGCCACCCTGGGGCAGGGAGCATAGGAAAGACCTGGGTTAAATTTCCCTCTCCTCTTCTTGGGAAACTAAATCTTTAATTTATCTGAAGAAATGGGTCTTATTCCTGGGGAATTTAGGTTAGAAGTGAAATTTGGGTTGGTACGTGGTCCCTCAGGTTTTAGTACCATAGTGATGAGCTAATTTTATTTTATTTTAGTAACAATTCCCCCCCTTCTATTAAAGTCCAAGTTTAATTAAGATAAGTTACTTAAGGAGTTTCCTCAGGCTTCAGCCATGTATTGACCAGTAAAATTCCAATATGTGGCTGGAGCAGAGTATGTTGACTATGCTAAAAGTCAAGGGGCAGTGAAGTTTTATTTAGTCAGTTGTAATAATTCCAGGTGAAAATTTTTTTATCTTTACACTGCTGTGTATGTGGTTAGAATGATGGTGTAAAGTTCTTTTTACTTTGGTTTCAGGAGAACTGTTTTTTGTTTGTTTGTTTGTTTTCATTTTAGACTTAGTTCCCTAGATTCTCTACAAAGATTTTGGATGCACAGGTACAAAAGATTAAATAAAACATGGTTAAGTATTTTAGGGAAGATCTTTCTTGTTACTTTTTAGGTTATTTTTTTTTTTTCCTCCTGCATCCCTGCTAAATTGTAGAGAATTGCTACTGTTGTTTTAAACAACACTAGTGTCAAGGCCTGTATTTAATTAAACTTTGCTTTCTGGCAGAGTTTGCTGAAATTCCTTCTCTTATGGCCTTGTTTATGCCCATTAATACTGTACAAATTTTTGACAAGTGATTTTTTTTAAGTTTTAAGGTTTAAATACAACTACTGGAAATAATTTTACTTTTAGATAGTCTCTTAGTCCTATTTCACAGATTAATTTAATAAAAGTTATGTCTCATTTTATGAATTGATAGTACAGACAAGACTGGGATTTAATATAGGTGGGCCTCAGACTCTTTTTTTTCTTTTTCCTATCATCTTTATTAAAGACAAATTATAGCAGAACTAACTTAGTTGCCAGAATAAACTTTATTTTTAGTATACTGATTATGTGCCTAAGGTGTAGTAAGAATAATTATTGGCCATCCAGGCTCCATTCAAAATTGTATTTGCTGGAAATTTTTTGTTTGGGATTTCAGTTGGATTTGAAGCATTTTATGAGCCCAGGTCATCTGTGCCATTAGATACCTGTATGAATTGGGTAATTTATTTTTCTATTTGAGGATTCCAAGCATATTTCAACTCCCATACCTGTCAGGAAGTTACCTTCATTATTTACTACAGATCAGAATGTTACTGATTGGTATCTGGCCAGTTTTCCAGAGGGATTTTATTGGCTTTATGAGCTCAACTTTAATCCCTTAACACAGTCTGGACATCTCTGGAACCAAGGCTATTCCAGCCTAAGTCTTGTTAAAAATAACCAAGGTTTTTATCATGTTTTATAGAACAAATCAGATTCTTAAGGAACTTATGCAAATAACTAAATTGTTAGAAATGAAAAATACAAATGGCTTATAAATTCTGGAGAAATTAAAGAGAGAGAAAAATACATATTTTAAACTCTGCTCATAAGTATGTATATTTTTTAAAATGTTATAAATAGCTTAAAAGAAAAAAAATAGTTTTCTTGGTTTCTGGAAAAAAAACATAGAAAGAATCAATAATATTTCAAACAAAATTATAATAAATCCGCTTAATTCTATGTAACTGATTTCTGTTTTATTGGGAGTTAGGTTATAATTACAGACATATTAACTTTCCAAAGCAAGTTCTAGAAATCTACCTTTAAAAGGCATCAGGAATTTGAATACAAGAGAGCTCATCACACTTTTTAAAAATATTTTCTTTTTCCGTTTTAGGATAAACTTTGAATCAGCCAGTATTATACAGATTTTTTTAAAATGAATTAAAATTATTATTGACAGTATATGTTAGGACAAACATATGTTTTATATGTTAGGAGAGATTAATTATTTACAGGTGAGGACAGACCAATTTATTATAATATTGGAACATACATATAATTACAATTTATGAAAAATTAATCATTATTTTACATCTAACAATGTTTCTCATAGACTTTGGATAAAGTAAATAAATTTGATTTGTTTTTTGCAGGTTCAGAACCTGCTAGTTTTGGCTTATGTGGCCAGTGAGACATTCATTGTGTTATGGGCATTAAGCCTTAAATTGAGAGTTCTTATTTTGGGATGATTGTCAAATATCAAAAGCTTAAAACATTTCTTTAAACACAATTACAAGTTAAAAAACTTTAAAGGAAATACTTAGTTAACTGAATTACATGTAAAGTTTTTCACATAATTTTTATAAGTTTATTTTTCCTGTACAGACAATCTTCAAACATTTAAATTTTCTTTAACTTTTGCCTTACCTTTTACCTTTTAAACAATTATTCTGCTTCAGGATAAATTTATCACACAAAATTCCTTACTTATACAATGCCATTTTTTTTCTGTCTAATATCTCTTACTCTCTAAACTTTATTTCTTACAAAACAAGATTACAGTTAAACATTTATTCACCAAACAGTTATTTTAATTTTAAAAGTTTTAATAGGCAATAATTTTTCTTTGATAAAGACCCGGTTTTTTTGGCAACTATATTATTAAATTTTACAGATGACAGACATATGTGAAATATAACATTGATATAGTATTTTCTTAATCAGAGCTAGGCAGGAAATTTTTTATTTCAGGCTCAGGTAAATTCATAAATTAGACTTTTATTTTTAGGCATAAACACATTGCAGGCCATATCTTTTGAGCCTTAGTAAGGTTATTATCAAAACAGATTTAAACATTTTGGAAAGCCTTATTCTGAGTAGGGAGTACATACTTTAATTATTTCTCAGATAAAAACTGCCAGGAATGTTTTGGCTAAGGGCCACAACAAGAAAGCACTAGCTAAATCCTTTAAAGTACCCACTTGCCACCCAGGAGCTGTGTCTCGAGTACAAGGCAAGTGGTAGAATTGAGGGGGATAGACTGGCTGAAGATAGTCCCAAGAGAAGAGATAGAGGCAGTGAAGTGGGAAAGAGGCAGCGAAAAGAATCAAAACCTATCTTACTATGTCTGAATTTTTAGCCAGTTCTCACTACTATTGCCAGCAGCAACTTTTTTGCTTGCATAAATGCGAATGAAGGCTTAAAAGGACTAACAAGTTAACAGGATAGGAATTTTGGACTTACCAGGGGATAGTATAAAAATCTACCTAATTACTTTTCCTTGACTGACAGCAACTAAGACTACTACAATCAGGCAAATGTTAATCAGGATAATTTGGAAAGGAAAGCTATTCCGAGTAACAACATATGGTAGTGGGAGAATAGAGGGGATAAATCGCAGGTAAATATGGCAGTTTCAGAAAGAGTGAAGTTTTGAAGGGTCCCTTGAAGGAAAAGATCCGCAATTTATTCACAAATGTTTTCAAGACTGTTTATTTCAGTCTGAGACCAGTCTTTTAATAAACACTGAGGAAATGTTAGAAAACGACAATCGTTTATATTTATTCTTACACTCCTGTACTTTTAGAATCAGAACCAGAACACATTAATAAAATGTTACATTTTTCACAATAATACATAATAAATAAACATAACAAAAATACCATTACTAGTTAATTAATGTTTGTAGACACTGTTTAAAAATAGATAATAAAGTGATTTACCTCTGGATGGATTTTCTCAGGTAAATGTAAGAACCAAAGAGAATAATGCTAATTCAGAAGGAAAATGACTATTGCTTTAAGAAATAATGAGGTCTCTATCTCTTTATTTATTTATTTATTTTAGTTCTAAATGAGTAATTAACCTTGGTTCTCCTGCTGAGACCTTTCTCTTTATCTCTAAACTATTTGTAACTTCACAAGCACAGTTAGAAAAATAGTTTTAATAAACTTTGTATTAACTCTACAACTGATGGAATGAAAGAATCTTTACCACAAGTAGTTATTTATAAACTCACAAATTGAAGGTGTACTAGGAAGTACATAATATATAGAAACGAAAGTGGTGCCCAGTCTTAAGGATAGTGAATAGTTTACCAGGAAGGAAAACACAGAGACTTCCCCTGGATTGAAATCTAAGATTTTTCTAAAGAAACCTTGAAAGAACACTGAATAAAGCACAGGAATTGATAAATTAAATATAATCTTGACTAACAGGTGTTACACAATTTACTAATGTATAAAGAGATGAATGTGGGAAACATAAACCTAGTAAAGACTCTTGTTCCTTTTTAGACAAATTCTGTAACAAGGGTTAATTTGGCTGCAGATTGCTCTCTATGACATTTCTCCTAGATTTTCTTAAAGCCCTCCAGACTCCACCTTTTTTCTTGGCACAGCCTCTACTTTGTTTTTCTTCATTATTTTGTGGCTTTCTAACTCAATTTAATATCTTTACAAAATGCCTGATATCAAAGTTGAAAATTTGGATTTTCTGGTTTCTCTTTGTTACCTGGAGACCAAGGAAGAGGCCAGCTTGTCTTGAAAGTTGGTTAGTTTTACTTACATAAAATGTGAAATTTATCAGTGTTGCTCTTGGTGAATTGGGCTGAAATGAAAAGGTTACTGAAAGAGTAACCTTTTAAAATTTTTTAAAAATTATCTTGTCTTATTATGGATAAATTAGTAGGTAACATTAACAGATGAATGAATACCTAAAATATAAACATTATAAGAAGCAGATAGACCAATAAAGCAAAGTGACAAATGGACAGGATAGAAAACACAAATGAAATTCAACAGACAAAAATTAGTATGACATGGAGCCTACCTGACCCTTCCCCCCACTCAAATGCTTTTCCAGCCATGGGACTGTGAAATAACATTTAACTCTTTCACTCATTCGCTCATATAAAACTCAGAACATAAATAAGACACAGAAACCAGGACCAGCACAGTTGACTGCAAGAACAAAGGCAACTCAATAAAAGACTGCAATTACCAGAACAAGACTAGCCTGCATCTCTAAACAGTCCAAGAGACTACTATTATTGAAACAGTCTAAAAAGGAGCTATACTCACAACAACACAAAACAAACAACTCAAACCTATACCAGACAAACAGGGAGATCTATCCCCACTGCTTCAGAAACAGGCATTTTTGGCAGAGTCAAGCCTAGTCTATTGTTCCCCCAGATTCTTTAGTGACCCAGACAGATTTACTTAAGGTACCACAATCAAATCACCAAAAATGGAAAATTTGGAAACCTGTGTCCTGAGGTTTTTAGATATGTGCAGCTGACAGTTCCAGGGCAGAGGGACATCTTCTCCGAGCCCTACCCCTAGAGCTCTCATCCAGTAATGGTTCCAGGCAGGGGTCTATGGGTGAGCACCTTGCTGGGGCCTCCACATGATATAACCTAGGAGTCATGGAAAAATAAACTCAGACACAGTCTGATGGAAATAATTGGTGATTTATTCTTACCTGCTCAGGGGGCTGTTTTCCCAAGACAAGCAGCCCAGAAGTGCACACTTTTTTTATTTTTTATACTATTTTCTGTGTACAAGGAATGTTACCCTTGGCAGGGTTACAGCTTTGTTGCCAATAGATTCTGTGTAGCTTACAAGCAACATCACCATCAGTAGGGTTACAGTTTGCATTTATAGTTTAGGTATCAATAGTTACAGCTTGGGTGGCAGTGGTTATGATAGCAATAGTTAAAGTTCATATAGCAATAGTTACACTTTGGGTAACAATGCTTTCAGTTTAGGTTCTGAAGTCTGTTCCTAGCAAACCTAGGGGTAAAGAGAGAGCCTGGGAATGGGCTAGGAAGCACATTCTCTACCACACTGGGGGTGCATGGGAATGGGCTGGGATACAACAGTTGTCAGTTTTCATCTGAGACTCATAATTAATTGAATTTGTCTATGTGAGAAGACCTGGGACAAGACATGAAACAGTTTCATCAGCAGGATAAAGATGTGATAAACAGGATGGACTGTTTATCACTCGGTGAAGATGGCTTTGCAATCTTTTGTTAACAAAAAGGGAAAATAAGTATGTAAGTAGGTGTCTGAAAAGGTGACCAAGAGCCTGAAATTGCTAAATTGACAGTCTTGGACATCAAAGGGGATTTCAATAATGATAAGTCCTTTCCGAGGAGAGCCAGACAAGGGAGAGTTGCCTGTTCCTTATTCTGCTCAATCTTTACAGTGAAAAAAATGTAAAATGTAAAAAGTTTCATTGAAAGAATGTGATGCTTTAATTGACAATATGAAACAAAAGCCTTCTTTGCGCCCCCACTACATCTCATATTATTTCCATGCCTCCTGTGTCTAATACTGATGTGCTTTTTTACATCACCTAGTACTCTGGCTGAGGAGCCTAGAATTTCTGCTTTTATTCTACATCTCCAGAGTATAGACATAGGCAGTTTTATCCTGTTATTCATGCAGTCCCATAAACACTGCATTATGAATATAAAAGTCTATAGTCTTCTAGACAAGATCAAAGAGTAATTTTACCTAAACCTTCAGATGTGTGAATTCTAACAGAGCCTGACGTTTCTTGAGAAGGAGCTGGCACTTGTAATACGGATCTTGGTTTAATGATGCTGGTTGTCTCCCTTCCCTATGCAAAGGTTAAGAAAGAAATATAATATACTTAAGTGGATCTCAAATTTCCTAAAATATTAAAAGTTGCTATAATTGCTTCCAAGCCTAATGCATCCTATACTCAAGGGCCTTTATGTTCTTATTGTGTAGATTTGTTTCTTACACCAAAGGATTGGGAAAGACTCACTGAAACTGCTCATTCTCCTGCTCAATATTTACAATTCTCTTCTTGGTGGAGAAATGAAGCTAATAAATAGCATGATACTATCTCTAGAATATCTTATGACCAATTAACAGGCTCAGGAGACTATTGGTGACACACAAAACAACTTGACTTTTTAAATAATAATTTTATAACCCACAGGGGAGTTTGCTTACATGCATGGGCTCACTTAGATGAGTCAGGAGGCAGACAATTATTTACCAAAATAATACAGGAACTAAATTAACCATATGCTGAATTTTCTATGAACCTCTCTACAACAATTCAGTGGCCATTTCAGGCACTGAAATCCAAGATATGCTTTTGCTTTCTCTTGTGTATGAGAATGTTAATCATGATTGTCACCACATACTAACAGGAATTTAAAATGAAAAATTTCTCCACTGATAAATTGCTTAGGACCTGTAGAAATGTAGGGTCTAAATTCTTCCAGGCTGCATTAGTGGGAGATCAAATTGGTCCTTTAACAATCCTGAATAATATAACTATGGTAAGTCTAGTCACATTCAAAGAGACTGTCATAAAGCAGAGAAAAGAAAACCTCTAAACCTATGTTGCACAAGGAGTTGCAGGAGGTGCAAAATTGGAAGGCATTGAACTAATGAATGTAGATTTATTAAGAATAAAGATGTTAATATTATTCCACCAAGGGAGTCTAAAACTCTCAGACTAGCCAGACCCAGGCCCATGACAACAACACAGGCTCAATGATAACCATATCCAGTCAGAACAGGGGTGAAATATGCCCAGACTCAGGCAACGCCTAACACCCAGAGCTCTAAAATAATAACACCCAGGGGCCACTCCCAATTCAGAAGATTTTTGTGCTAGCTTCACTGCCTCATAAAGATGTTACTAAAACTTATTTTCAGATGTGTTTTATTCTATTCACAATAGTGCTTCATTGGGTTAGCCTATTGTTGAAAATGTTCCCTTGACTTTTCATGATGTCCCATATACTTTGAATACAGGAATTTCTCGTCCAATTTGTGAGGAGTCAATTGGATTAATAATAGGAAGAGGCAATTCCAATATTAAAGATTTATATATATGATAGATGCAGATATATGTACAATTTATGATTATATATATGATAGATGCAGATTGGAGTCCAAGGAGGCAGCTGGATTAATAATAATAAGAGGCAGTTCCAATATTAAAGGATTATATATATATATATATATATATATATATGATGTTCTAATATATATATATAGGTTAGATGTTCTAATATATATATACACATATATATATATACACACACACATATATATATATGTATATATATATATGTATATATATATATATATTAGATAAAGATTACAATGTTGAAACATACTGGTTTCTGTAACACAATCAATCACATAATCAGTGAAAAGCATATTCCACAGTTATTACTTTTGCCCTATTAGAAGGCCAAGGCTTCCCCTGTTCAAAGAGATGAAGGTTTTGGAAGTACTAGAACTAATGTTTTCTGGCATGCTTTTTGAATGACTCTCAACTGTGATGTCAGGCCACTTTCCAGGATGGCACTAAGTTAGAAGTGCCACTTGTAAACACTGGTGCTGATGGTTCCATCATTGCCTTATTTGCTTGGCATCCAGCCTGGCTGAAGTGGCACATCCAAGCCACTTTTGTGGGCCTTAGAATAATGTCTACCAGAGAAGAAAATACAAACATTTTATCTTGTAAAGGGCCTGATGGCCAGCCAGCTAAAATAAAGCCTTATATTGCTCCTATTGCTATAACTTTATGGGGCACAGATATTTTACCACAGTGGGGAGCTATGTTAAGAATACCGGCCATGCCTTCCTCTGTTAAAAACAGGACGTTTGTTGTGGGATACAGTTTTTCCCAACCTCTGAACGAGAAGAAGATTTGAGACTAAAAAAAAACCATTCAGGTCTAGGTTTTCCTGTTCTCCCCGAGCATTTACCCCAGGGGCCACTGCTGAGCACCTTGCCCTATCTCTTATTTGTAAATGTAAAAACCCCATATGAGTTGAGTGGTGGTTTCTTCCAAGAGAACAATTAGAAGTTCTTTGTTCACTAGTTACTGAACAAGTGAAATTAGGTCACATTAAATCATCTGTCACAGGATAGAACTCCCCCATTTTCTTGCTTACAAATAAATCACAAAAGTGGAGAATGTTCACAGATTTATGAAAATTATATTCTATAATTAAACATATGGGACCCCTTCAGTCAGGGATTCATTATCCTTCATTAATTACTAAAGTATTACATTTAGTAATTGTTGACATAAAAGATTGGTTTTTTGACATTCCTTTGACCCCAAAGATTCTGCTTTTAGAATTCCTAGTTGAAATAATAGTTCCCTTACTTTGAGCAACCAGTGAAATGTTTTACCTCAAGGAATGGTAAATAGCCACACTGTGTGTCAAGTGTATGTACAACAGCCTTTACAAAAATTAACTTTACAGTTCCCTCATAGCATTTATTATCATTACATGTATGACGTTTTATTTCCTCATCCTGATCAGCATGTTCTTAATAATATTGTACAATTAGCTTGTCTATTGTTTGGTGAATATGGCCTTCATGTAGCCTCAGAAAAAAATTTAAGTAGAGATCCCTAGAATTATTTAGGATTAGTAATAAAATTACTGCACAAAAAATAATTCCACAAAAAATCCAGATTCAAAAAAAATTCTTTAAGAAATTTAAATGATTTTCAAAACTTAATTGGAGACATTAATTGGGTCCATCCATCTCTAGGTATTACTACTTATTCATTAACTCATTTCTTTTTCATATTAGAAGGAAGCTCAGATTTAAACAGTC
>CAUYTI010083712.1:0-50131 GCA_963575145.1 Galago senegalensis
AAAAATATTCAACAAGATTCTAACCAACAGAATCCAGCAACACATGAAGCAGATTATACACCATGAGCAAGTGGGTTTTATCCCAGGATCTCAAGCATGGTTCAGCATATGTAAATCTATAAATATAATTCATCACATAAACAAATTAAAGAACAAAGACCATATGATCCTCTCAATTGATGCAGAAAATGTTTTGATAACATCCAGCATCCCTTTATGATCAGAACACTTAAGATAATTGGTATAGAAGGAACATTTCTTAAACTGATAGAGGTCATCTACAGTGAACCTATAGCCAATATTATATTGAATGGAGTCAAACTGAAATCATTTCCACTCAGATCAGGGAGCCCATTGTCTCCACTGCTTTTTAACATCGTAATGGATATTTTAACCATTGCAATTAGGGAAGAAAAAGCAATTAAGGGTATCCATTTAGATTCAGAAGAGATTAAACTTTCACTTTTCGCAGATTGTCATCATGATAGTATATCTGTAAAACAACAGGGATTCTACTACAAAACTCTTAGAAGCGATCGAGGAATATAGCAACATCTCAGGTTACAAAATCAACACTCATAAATCAGAAGCCTTCATATATACAAACAGCAGCCAAGCTGAAAAAGCAGTCAAGGACTCTATTTCATTCACAGTAGTGCCAAAGAAGATGAAATATTTGGAAGTTTACCTAACAAAGGATGTAAAAAAATCTCTATAAAGGAAGTAGCTAAGGAAAGAAATAGCTGAATATGTTAACAAATGGAAAAACATACCATGCTCATAGCTGGGAAGAATCAACATTATTAAAATGTCTATACTACCCAAAGCCATATATAATTTTAATGCAATCTTTATTAAAGCTCTACTGTCATATTTTAAAAAATAATACTTCATTTTATATGGAGTCAGAAAAATTCTCTAATAGCCAAGATATTACTCAGGAATAAAAACAAAGTAGGAGAAATCACGCTACCAGACCTCAGATGATACTATAAATCCATAGTGATAAAAACAGCATGGTACTGGCACAAAAACAGAGAGGTAGATGTATGGAACTGAATAGAGAAGCAAGAAATGAATCCAGCTACTTACAGGTACCCGATATTTGGCAAGCCAATTAAAAACATTGAGTGGGGAAAAGATTCCCTATTTAACAAATGGTGCTGGGAGAACTGACTGGAAACCTGTAAAAGACTTAAATAGCACCCGGACCTTTCACTATTAACTAAGTTAGACTCTCACTGGATTAAAGATTTAAACTTAAGAAATGAAACCATAAAAATACTAGAAGAAAATGTAGGGAAAACACTTGAAGATATCGGCCTGGGTGAACATTTAATGAGGAGGACACCCCGGGCAATTGAAGCAACATCAAGAATACACTATTGAGACCTGAACAAGCTAAAAAGAGCTTCTGCACAGCCAAGAACCCACTAAGTAAGGCAAGAAGACAGCCCTCAGAATGGAAGGAAATTTTTGCAGGTTGTGTCTCAAACAAAGGTTTAATAACAAGAATCCATAGAGAAATTAAACATATTAGCAAGAAGAAAACAAGTGATCCCATCTCAGGGTGGGCAAGGGGCTTGAAGAGAAATTTTTCCCAAGAGGATCGATGCACAACCTACAGATATTTGAAAAAATGCTCACCATCCTTAATCATCAGAGAAATGTAAATCAAAACTACTTTGAGATATCACCTAACTCCAGTAAGATTAGCCCATATCACTAAATCCCAAAACCAAAAATGCTGGTGTGGATGGGAGAAAAGTGAACACTCCTACACTGCCGGAGGGAATGTAAACTAATAAGTTCCTTTTGGAAAGACATCTGGAGAACACTTAGAGAACTAAAAATAGACCTGCCATATGACCCTGCAATGCCTTTATTTGGTATATTCCCTATTGACCAAAAATCGCATTACAACAAAGATATTTGTATCAGAATGTTTATTGTAGCCCAAATCATAATTGTCAGGTCATGGAAGAAATCCAAGTGCCCATAGATCCATGAATGGATCAACAAACTGTGGTATATGTACACCATGGAATACTATGCAGCCATAAAGAAAGATGGAGACTTTACATCCTTCATGTTCACATGGATGAAGCTGGAAAATATTCTTCTTCGCAAAGTATCACAGGAATGGAAGAAAAGTATCCAATGTACACACCCCTATTATGAAATTAATTTAAATCTTTTATATGAAAGGTATAACCTAATAATAGCCTAAGAATATGGGGAGGAGGGAGGGATAGGGGTTGGGGGAATGGATGGAGGGAGGGGGATTGGAGGGATCACTTCTGTGGTTTATCTTACAAGGGTACAAGTGAATCTTCCTAAGAGTAGAATATAAACATTTTAACACAATAGCTAAGAAAATGACATGAAGGCTATGTTAAACAGTTTGATGGAAGTATTTCAGAATGCATGTGAAAACCCCACACTGTACCCCAGAAGTGCATTAATGTACACAGTTACCATTCAATTAAAAAAAAAGAATATCATCCAAGGAGGACCAGGCTACCAGGTAGATCCTCCCATGATCAAATTTGAAAGATTCAACATAGTCAGGTGTAGACCTTAGCTTTACAGTTCTAGATCTTTTTTAGCTTATCACTATTTCAGGGTTGCCTGGTCCCTAAAATAATGACTTCCATGAGCAATGCATCATGGGGGTCTAATACATTGTAGAGGAAAGCAGATGGCCCATTTTTTCATTTACAAAGTAGAATGTAACCCCTGGGAAAAACAGAGTCTTACTCATGCTAGTCTCTAGAGATCTGTGCAATACCAGAGGTCTCTGAAGATCCTTTCCCTTTATAAAATTGCTTCAGAACCAGAGTCTCAGAAAGTTAATGAAATTGGCCAGTGATTTGAATATTTAGTGCATTTTCCACTTCCACAGTGGGGGCCATATATTCAAGGAGAGTCAGACAATACAGAATATGTGATAGACAAGGAACAGAAGTGAGAATTGGGATGGGCACTTGCCCCTCTGGCTTTTCTTCTTCCTTACTGCCCTGTCCACCAGCCCCATTTGTCAAGGGCACAGCCTTTCATAGGTTGATTTAGCTCAGAAGACAATCTTTTTTCCCCCCTTTTCCAAGATTTTGGGGATACTTTATTGTTTATGCCATCTATCCAGATACTGTTTGTTGTACCACCCATCATTATTGTGAAGGGAAAGACTCCAAATAATACAGACACAGGCTGATGAGCTCCAGGTCTATATTAGGAGACCAGAGTGTTAGGAAGAAAAAAAGACAGAAATACAGGTACATAATAGAAATCTCACATTCCCTACCTATGGAAAACACTAGAGAAAACACTGATAGTTTGCCATTCCTTGAAGAAGCAAAAGTCTGTTTTCTTGCTAGTGATAGATCTGAAACCTCCAGTGAACCATTTCATCTCTCCCAGGTATTCATCATCAACCTGCTCCGAGACATCAAGTATTTTCACTTTCGACCTGTGATGGACACCTATATCCAGAAGCACTTTGCTGGAGCTCTGGCATACAAGTAAGCTGCATTTGGTATCATTAGGATTTGTGTTTGAGCAGAAGTTAGGTTTTTAAAAAGTTCAGCTGCAACCACTATTTGTTCAGCTGATTTTTTTAAGCCTATTTGTTTTTTCAGTTGTAGCAAAATCCACATACATAAAAGTCACCATCTAAACCATTTTCTGAGTGTGTGGTTCAGCAGCATTAAGTACATTCACATTGTTGTGCAACCACCACCAGAACTCTGTTCATCTCTAGATTTCTTTTCTTATTACAAAACTGAAACACTGCATCCATTAAAAATAACTCCCCATTCTTCTTCCGCAACCCCTGGCATTCATCATTGTACTTTCTCTCTCTATGAATTTGACTATTATGGGTACTTCATGTAAGTGGAATTATACAATATATGTCCTTTTGTGAGTATTTTGCTTTAGTTAGGGTGATGTCTTCAAGGTTCATGCATGTTGAGGCATGTGTTATAATTTTCTACCTTTTAAGGCTGAATAACGTTCATGCTTATTGGCCATTTGTATATCTTCTTTGGAGAAATGTCTATTCAAGTCCTTCATTCATTTTTTAATCAAGTTGTTTATTTTAGTTATTGCTGAGTTGTAGGAGTTCTTATATATTCTTAAGATAAACTACTTATCAGCTGTATGATTTGTAAATATTTTTTCCAAGTCCCTTGGTTGCCTTTTCATTATGTTGACTGTGTCCTTTGATGCACCGAAAGTTTTGATTCTGATTTAGTCCAACTTATCTATTTTTGTTGTTGTTGTGTCATCTGTGCTTTTGTTTTCATATTCAAGAAATTATTGCCAAATCCAGTGTCATGAAGCTTTTCTCCTATATTTTCTTTTAAATAATTTTATAGTTTTAGTAATTACATTTAGGTCTTTGGTTCATTTTAAATTAATTTTTGTACATCATATAAGTATCCAACTTCCTTCTTTTTTCATGTGCACATCCAGTTTTCCCAGTACTATTTATTGAAGATTATCTTTTCCCATTGAATGATCTCAGTACCCTTGTTGAAAATCATTTGACCATATATGTGAAACTTTATTTCTAGGCTGTTTTATTTCACTGTTGAATATGTCTGTCATTATGGTAATACAATATTGTTTCAATTGCTGTAGCCTTGTACTAAGTTTGAAATCAGGGACTGTGAAACTTTCAGCTTAGTACTTCCTTTTCAAGATGGTATTAGCTATTCCAGATCCCTTGGTATTACATATGAATCTTAGCATGGATTTTTCTATTTCTGCAGAAAAGACTGTTGGAATTTTGATAGGGATTGCATTGAATCTGTAGGTCATTTAGTATTGATGTCTTAACAGTATTACATCTTCTAATCCATGAACACAAGACATCTTTCCTTTGATTGATATATTCCTTAATTTCTTTCCATAACATTGTATACAAGTCTTTTGCTTCATTAGTAAAGTTCATTCCAAAATATTTTATTCCTTTTATAGTAAAGGAATTAGTATAACTATACATGTAATTGGTTTTTTCATTTCTTTTTATTTTAATAGCTTTAGGGGGTACAAGTTGAATTCCATTACATGTATACACAGTATATTGTGTAGAAGTGGAGTCTGAGCTTTTGGTGTGCCCATCCTCCAAGTAGAGTACATAAGTAATTTTTCATCCTCCACCTTCTTCCCTCCCCTTGTGAGTATGCAGTGTCCAGTATACCACTCTTTGTGCCCTTGTGTAAGCCATAGTTTAGGTCCTACTTCTAGGAGCTAAAATATGTGGTATTTATTTCTCTGTTCTTGAATTACTTCATTAAGATGATACCCTCCAATTCCATACAAATGACTGCAAAGCTATTATTTTGCTTTTTTTTTTACTGCCAAGTAGCACTCTATGATATACCACATTTTCTTTTGATGAGCACATCTACTCATCGAGGGATGTGCTCTTAGGTTGGTTCCTTATCTTTGCAATTATGAATTTTGCTGGTGATAAACATATGAGTGCAGATATCTTTTCAATATAATGGTATCTTTTCCTCTGGGTAGATACTCAGTAGTAGGACTGCAGGATCAAATAGTAGATCTACTTTCAGTACTTTGAGAAATCTCCATGCTGCTCTCCACAGAGGTTGTACTAATTTATATTCCTACCAACACTGTATAAGTGTTCCCTTGTCACCACATTGATGACAATATCTATTGGTTTTGATTTTTTAATAATGGTCATTCTAATCTGAGTAAGATAGTACCTCACTGTGGTTTTAATTTGCATTACCCTGCTGATTAGTGATATTAAGCATTTTTCATATGTTTGTTGGCCATTTGTATATCTTTTTTTGAAAAATGCCTGTTAATGTATTTTGCCAACTTTTGAAGGGAGATCATTTGCTTTTTTCTTGCTGAGTTGAGTTCTTTGTAGATTCTAGATGTTATTTCTTTGTTGGGCACAGTTTGGGAGTGGTTTTTCCTTCTGTATGTTATCTGTTTACTGTTTTGATTATTTCTTTGTGCAGAAATTCCATTTATCTATTTTTGTTATTATTGCTTTTGCTTTTGATGTCTTAGTCACAAATTCATTACCTAGGTCAATATTCAGAAGAGTTTTTCCTAGGTTTTCTTCTAAGATTTTTATTATTTCAGGTTTTACATTTAATTCTTTAATCCGTCTTGAGTTAATTTTTGTATATTGTAAGAGGAATTTACTCTCATTTTTCTGTACATTGCTATACAATTTTCACAGAACCATTTATTGAATAGTATGTCTTTCCCTTACTGTATGATTTTGTCAGCTTTGTTGAAGTTGCCTACTTGGGCTCCTTTTTGTCTTCATATGAATTTTAGAATTGTTTTTGCTAATTCTTTGAGTAATGAAATGATGTTGTTATTTTGATGGGAATTGCATTGAATCTGTAGATTGCTTTAAGCAATATGGTCATTTTAATGGTACTATTTCTTCTGATTCATGAGCATGGGATGTTTTTCCATCTGTTTATATAATCTATGATTTTTTATCAGTATGTTATAGTTTTTTTGGTACAGATCTTTCACTTCCTTGGTTAAATTTTTTCTGACTTTCTTTTTTTACAGTGATTGTAAATGGTATTGATCTCTTGATTTGGGTCTCACCTTGGTAATTGCTGGTGTACAGCAATGCTATTGACTTTTGTACATTTATTTTATAATCTGAGACTTTGATGAATTCTCTTATCAAATGCAGGAGTCTTTTGAAGAATTCCTTAGGATTTTTTTTAGGTATAAGATCATGTTATCAGCAAAAAGAGGTGATTTGATATACCCTTTTCCCTTTTTTTTTTTTTAAGACAGAGTCTTACTGTGTCTCCCTGGGTAGAGTGCCATGGCATCATAGCTCACAGCAATCTCAACCTCTTGCCTCAGGCTCCTAAGTAGCTGGGCGTATAGATGCCCACAATAACGCCCAGCTTGTTTTCCTATTTTTATCTTTTTTAATCAGTCTGCATGCAGAATTGATTTAGACTTTTATGATTTTCTCCAAAGTTGTAATAATCTCCTGCTCACATCTAATTCCACAGCTTTTTTCCCTTTTTCACCACTTCTATTCAGCATAGTATACAGCAGCTTTTAAGTGACCCACCTTAGTCTTCTAAGCATCCAACTTAGTTTTCATAGAAGCAATGCTTGTTTTCACTTTGCTCATCAACATATATAATATTTAACTAAATTAAAAATTAAGTAACATCACCAGCATAAAGACACTTTGCCACTAACTCTGGGTAAGCCATGGCTTAGCTAAGGGTGTGGAACTCCACAGCATTCTAGCAGGTGCTCACTGCTTGGGTTCAAATCCCAACTTCTCCACATACTGTTTGTGTAACCTGGGAATTCAAACTGCATATGCTTTATGCTCTATTTTCCTCATCTATGAAAGGGAATAATAATAGCACCTCATAAATATGTGAGGATTAAAGGAAAAAACACTTGTGAAGCATTTAGAGGGGTGTGGGGCAGGTGCTAAGTGCTCAGTAAACCCAACATCATTGTTGTTGCTGGGCTGGGGCAGCAGTTGTCTGACAGGCTGCAGGCCTGAGTCTTTGCCCAACATCCCCTCCTTCGTGGAGGAAGTGGATGCATCTAGTAACATGTAACTTCTGTAGAGTTACATACCCACTTCCCATATGAGAAAATGCAGGACTTGAGAGTTGATGACTCCAAAGCCACTTGACCAAGAAGTCATAATTTTTAGAATTGAAAGGGCCTCGGCAATCATAAGGTTTGGATGTAGGGAAAAAAGTGAAATTCACCATTTTGTGGTGAATTTTGGACCTATTGAGTCCAAAAATCCCAATGAGGAGTAAACAGAACTTCTCAGGGCAAAGGCCGCAAAGCCCTGGCCAACCTCCTCAGAACCACTGGCTGGCTGTTTTGTGCTCCATGTCCATCAGGGTTGAGCAATAGGGAAGAGGCTCAATCCCCTGAAACTCCTAGTGTGCATGTGGGCAGCTTCTGCAGAGGTAAAGGCTGTAGCCAGCATCAGGGAGGTCACATGACCATACAGAAGACAGATTCTGTGGGTCTCTGCTGCAAACTACTGCTGAGGTTCTCTCTGTGCCCTCTGGGTGACCCCTGCTGGTAGGCTCCAGAGCAGGAGGCAGGAAGCTTAAGTTTCTCATTCCCCTATTTTGTAGGACATTCCTTGTCCCTGAAGCTTATGGTCAGGCCATGCAGGAGGCAGAAGATACCCATGGCCTCCAGAGCTAGGTGAGAGTTGTTCAGATTGCTATTGGCTTGGGAGCCATCGGGTACCAGGATGCCAAGGCAGTGTATGCTGGGAGGGCCTGGGCCTCCAAATAGAAGATGGGCTGTGTGTCCTGGATATTTTAACCTCCTAAGTCTAGAAGTCATGAGCTGTTTTTCAATGTTTAATAGAGATGGAGGTCTCACTCTTGCTCAGGCTGGTCCCAAACTCCTGAGCTCAGACAAACCACTCTCCTCAGCCTCCCAGAGTGCTAGGATTATAGGTATGAGCCATCGCACCCAATCAACATCCTCTTTTCTTTTCTTTTTTTTTTTTTTTTTTGGAGACAGAGTCTCGCTATGCCACCCTTGGTTGAGTGCTGTGGCAAAATAGCTCATAGCAACCTCCAACTCTTGGGCTTACGTGATTCTCTTGCCCAGCTCCCAAGTAGCTGGGACTACAGGCACCTGCCACAACACCCAGCTATTTCCTTTTGCAGTTGTCATTATTGTTTAGCTGACCCAGGCTGGGTTCAAACCCACCAGCCTTGGTGGATGTGGCTGGTGCTATAACTACTGTGCTATGGGCACTGAGCCAACATCCTCTTTTCTAATTTGGAAGCCCTTTATTTCTTTTTCCTACCTGATTGCTCTGACTGCAACAGTGGTTCTCAACCTTCCTAATGCTGCAACCCTTTAATACAGTTCCTGTGGGTCATGACCCACAGGCTGAGTACTGCTGGGCTACAACTTCTAGTACTATGTTGATAGAAGTGGTGAGAGTGGGCAACCTTGTCTTGTTCCACTTCTTAGGAGAGGTGTTTTCAACTTTTCCCCATTCAGTATGATGTTGACTACAGGATTGTCATATATGGCTTCTTCATGGTGTATAATTTTTTTATGTGCTGTTGAATTCTGTTTGCTATGATCTCATTGAATATTTTTGCATCAATATTCATTAGTGATATTGATCTATAGTATTTTGTCTTTGTTGAGTCCTTTCCTGGTTTGGGGATCAAGGTGATATTTGCTTCTTAGAATATGCTGGGAAGTGCTCTTTCTTTTTGTATGTTTTGGAAAAGGTTTTTTTTTCTTTATTTTTATTTTTATATCTTATAATAAACTATGTACATTAATGCAATCATGGGTTACAGTGTGCTGTTTTCATGTACATTTTGAAATACTCTCATCAAACTGGTTAACATAACCTTCATGTCATTTTCTTAGTTATTGGTTAAGACATTCATACTCTGCTTTTAGAAAGATTCACTTGTACCCTTGTAACATAAAACAAAGAGGTGACCCCACCAATCACTCTCCCTCCCCCCATCCACCTCCCTCACCTCCCCTCTCCCCTTCCCTTATTCTAAGGCTATAATTAGGTTATGACATTCCTATAAAAGCTATGAATTAGTTTCAAAATATAGCTGTGTACATTGGATACTTTTTCTTCCATTTCTGAGATATTTTGCTAAGAAGAACATTTTCTAATTCCATCCATATAAACATGAAGGAGGTAAAGTCTCCATCTTTCTTTAGGGATGCATAGTATTCCATGGTATACATATATCACAATTTATTGATCCATTCGTGGGTCGATGGGCATTTAGGCTTCTACCATGACCTAGCAATTATGAATTGGGCCATTATAAACATTCTGATACAAATATCTTTGTTGTAATGTGATTTTTTTTGTCTTCTGGATATATACCTAATAAAGGAATTGCAGGATCAAATGGCAGGTCTGTTTTTAGTTCTCTCCGTGTTCTCCAGATGTTTTTCCAAAAGGAATGAATTAATTTGCATTCCCACCAGCAGGGAAAAGGTTTTATAATATAGGTACCAGTTCCTCTTTAAAGGTTTGGTAGAATTCTGATATGAAGCCATCTGGTCCCAGACTTTTCTTTTTGGGGAGATTTCCTATAGTCGATGGTATTTCAGGAATTGATATAGGTCTATACAAAATTTCTAATTCTTTTTGGTTGAGTCTAGGAAGGTGGTGTGCTTCCAGGTATTGGTCTGTTTCCTTCAGGTTTTCATATTTCTGAGAATAGAGGTTTTTTGTAGTAATCATTAAGGGTTTTTTGAATTTCTGAGATGTCTGTTGTTATTTCTCCTTTATCATTTCTGATCAATGATAGTAGAGATTTTACTTTTCTGTTTCTGTTTAGGTTAGCCACAGGTTTATTAATTTTATTAATCTTTTCAAAAAACCAACTTTTTGATTTGTTGGTCTTCTGAATGATTCTTTTGTTTTCAATTTCATTTAATTCTGCTCTAATTTTGGTTATTTCTTTTCTTTTGCTGGGTTTGGGGTAAGTTGTTGACTTCCTCTCTTTCTGTTTTCTTGATGAAGGCTTCAAACACTATAAATTTCCCTCTTAGGACTGCCTTTGCAGTATCTCATAGGATAACGATAAATTGATAATTTGTGTCTTTCAGTATCATTTTGTTCCAAAAATGTGGTGATTTCCTTCTTAATCTTGTCTTTGACCCAGCTGTCATTCAACATAAGGTTATTTAGTTTACATGACTTTGAGTGTAAAGATTCCTGTTTCTGTTGAGTTCAAATTTTATTCCATGGTGGTCCAAGAGGATGTAAGGAATAATTTCTATTCTTCTAAATTTGCTGAGGTTAGACTTGTGTCCTAATATATGATCTGTGGCTGATGAGAAGAATCTATATTCAATTTTATTAAGATAAAATGTTCTTTAGATGTTTGTTAAGTCCATTTGCCCTAGGGTTAAATTTAAGTTCATTATTTCTTTGTTTGATTTCTTCTTGGAGGATCTATCCAAAACTGCCAGGGGAGTTTTAAAATATCCAACTATTACAGTGTAGGAAAATATCAAATTGTTCATGTCTGTTAGGGTTTGCTTAAAAAATTGAGGAGCATTCTGGTAGGGCACATAAATGTTAATTATCGAAATCTCTTCATGTTGGGTGTTACCCTTGACAAAGGCATAGTGACCATTGTTATCTTTCCTTATCTTTGTTGGTTTAAAGCCAATTGTATCTGCAAATAAAATCGCAACCCCTGATTTTTTCTGATTTCCATTTGTCTGTATTATAGATGTTCATCCCTTCACCCTGAGTCTATTTTTATCCTTTAAGGTAAGATGAGATTCTTGTATGCAGCAGGTATCTTTTTTTTAATTATTTTTTATTAAATCATAACTTTGTACATTGATGCATTTGTGGGGTTTAGGATACTGTAGCAGATATCTTGTCTGAGTTTATGTATCCAGTCAGCCAACCTGTGCCTCTTTAGAGGACTATTTAAGCCATTCACATTAATTGAGAGAATTGATAATCATGGTAGGATTTTAGGTGTCATGTTTTTCAAATGTCCAGTGAATATTTTTAATCCTTTCACCACTGTGGAAGTTGGGTTTTGTTCAAAAATTTCTGGGTAACTTTAAATTGGTGGTAGACTATTAAGCTGATCATTATGGAGGATGGATCTGAGAATATCCAGAAGAGCTGGTTGAGTTATGGCAAATTTCTTCAACACATGTAAGTCAGTAAAGTATTTGATTTCTCCATCTACAAATGAAACTCGGTTTCACTGGATAGAGGATCCTGGGCTGAAAGTTGTTTTGTTTTAGGAGCCTAAAGGTCAATGACCATCCTCTTCTGGCTTGAAATGTTTCACCTGAGAGATCTACAGTCATTCTAGTATTTCTCCCTTTGTAGGTTATGCTTTTCTTATGTCTGACTGCTTGCAGAATCTTCTCCTTCATATTAACTTTGGCAAAGGTAATTACAATGTGTCTAGGAGATACTTTGTTTGGATTAAGTCTTGCTTGGATTATGAAACTGTCTACTATCTGAAATTCTGTATCTCTTGCAATGCTTGGGAAATTCTCCTAACTATCTTGGAATAGAGTATCTGTGCCTTTAGGACCATCCTCTTCTCCTTTAGGAATTTCTGTAAGATGAATATTTGATCTTTTGAAGTGATCCCACAACTCTCTCAGGAATGATCAGTTTTTGCTCTCCATTTGTCTACCTTTTTGAGCATTTAAGAATGTTCAAAAACTATTCCTCCAATTTCAAAGATCCTTTCTTCTGCCTGCTCAACTCTATTACTGAAGGATTCTATTGTATTTTGGAGCTCCTTGAGTAACTTTTTCATTTACTTGAGTTCTGCTATCTCTTTTCTCATTATGTCCAAATCCTTGGTGACTTTGTCTTTGAATTCATTAATTTCTTTTTTTTTTTTGAAGAGCAAATGTTTTATTTACATATTTAAATACTTTGTTTTCCTCAGCTGAATACTTCTTGTAACACATATCAGTTTGTTCTTTTCAATCAGTATCTTGTTAATTTTTTTGTTGTTTACAAAGGAAAATAACTTCATAAGAATTTTTATGAAGAATTTAAAAATCTTTGTATCTGTGTGTGAAGTAGGAGTCGCACATTCAATAACACTGCCATGCTCATTAAAGTTCCAGCAATTGGATGGAATTACTGAAATTCATAGTACATATTAAACCACATTTTCTCACTTGATTAATTATGCATGTTATTGTTAGGATTGGAAGAAAAAATGGTAATGTTTATTGCAGAAACTCATAATAGGTATAATTTAATAAAATGCATAAGCATGTATTTTATATTCACTTGCATAATTATACTATTATAAAAAGTAAAAACCAGAAATGGCAAGTGTAGTTTTACTGGTTCTTTGATTATTTATGTTTACTTTCCAAACTCTAACCTGTTACTTATAATTGCATGTTTTCTGTGATTTGTTTCTGTAAAAAGTTTATCATCAATTCTAAAATATGATTGGCATTGAATGTTTATGGGACTCTACCCTTCCAAATTCATTCAAGTTGTGGGTTTCTCCTCACAATTAATTCTCTGCTATTTAATAAGATTTAAATAATATTTAAGGCCTTCTCATATTCACAGAGTGAGTATTACATATGAATTTTCTGATGTACAATGAGATTTGACTTCTGGGAAAATGCTTTCCCACATCTGTTACATTCATAGGGCTTCTCTCCTGTGTGTTTTATCTGATGTCTAAGGAGATGAGACTTCTTGACAAAGGCTTTGCCACATTGAATACATCCATAAGGTTTCTCTCCTGTGTGGATTCTTTGATGTGTAACAAGCACAGATGTGTTTCCAAAGGCTTTCCCACATACAATACATTGATAAGGTTTCTCTCCTGTATGAAACCTAGAATGTTTATGAAGGGATGAGCTATATCTGAAGGTTTTCCCACATTCCTTACATTCAAATGAGTTCTCAAGTGTATGAGATTTCACATGCTGATTAAAGGAGGAGTTCTAAGTGAATGTTTTCCCACACTGACTGCATTCATAAGGTTTCTCTCCAGTGTGAAGTCTCTGGTGGACCACAAGTTGAGCTTTATGCATAAAAGCTTTCCCACAATCATTGCACACAAAGGGTCTCTCTCCATTATAAATCTTCGGATGAGTAGCAAGGTTTGCCTTCCTGCTATAGGCTTTCCCTTTTGCATTCAAAAGGCTTTTTTCTTGTATGATTTTTTTCAAGTCTAATGAAATGAAACTTCTTTCTGAAGGCCTTTCCACATTCACGGCATTCATAAGAGTTTTCTTCACTATAACTTTCATTATAATTAAGAAAGTCTGCATTAGGTTGCAAACTCTTCCCGTATGATTTACTTCTTGTAGGATTAAGACTCGTTCTCACATTATAATAGTGAATTCTCTCCATGGTCAGAATTTCATTGAATGTGAAAAAAGGTGATGTCAAACAATTATCTTTACTTTCCTGATGCTTCTCTGGTTCATCAACAAGTAGGTAGTCAGCTTCTGGATAGCTCCAGTGTGGCTTCCCTCTCTCCACCCTCCAAGGCTCTTCTCCTTGCTCCACTTTGAAGATTACTTTGGTTTTGGTAACTGAACATCCCACTGAAATGAGGTTTCTATAGTTCTCCAACATAATATCCCAATACAGGGTTCTCTTGGCACAATCAAGCAGCTGCCACTCCTCCAGGGTGAAGTCCATAGCCACATCCTGGAACGTCACTGATTCCTGCAAAAGCCCATTCATCTTCAAACTAAAGCATCATGATTAAGAGACCCAAGTAAGCTGGCACAGTGGCATGCATTCAGACAGTTGAGTGGGCTGGGGTCGGAGACCTAGTGTTCTGGCTCTGACAAGGTCAGGCTGGAGTCACAGCGTCAAGGCCCTGACACCCTCTGCAAATTGATCTTTTTTTCTGCAGCTCTTGGACAGAGATCTGCCACCCTGTCACAGCCTCATTCTCAGCTCTGGCTGCAAGCCTAGAATCAGGTTATAGCCTAGTTCAGAGACTAGAGAAGCAGCCTGAATTCATTAATTTCTTGAGACAACATTAGAACTACTCTTTGGATTTCTATTCCCATTTTTTTCTTCCATTCTATTCATCTTATTTGCCATCCATAGTCAGAATTCTATTTCTGACATTTCAGCCTTTTGTCTATGCATGGCATCTTTAGTTGTATCTCCTTTGTTATTCCTTGGGGAGTGTTGATCTACTCTGATTATTCATGTTGCCAGAGTTGTTCCACTGGTTACACCCCATGATTTTTTCTACCATTTGTTTATTAAAACTGGTAAAGTGAGATTGAATTGGGGGTCCCAGGTAGTAGAGTTAATCAGCCCCTTACAATTACAAGTACTAGGCCTTGAAATTGTGGCTAATCCTCTACAACCTTACAAAGGCCCCTTTCAGAGTTTTGGCTGCAGACTCTAAGGACCTACTTGGTGAGATAGTGCAAGCTAGCTCAGTTTTGAAATCAGCTAACCTCTACCCTATCCTAAGAAGTCACAGTATTAGGTTCAAATCTCAGCAGGGAAGAGAGACAGACAGCTGTAGCACCCTACCCCCACCATTCAGTTCTTTTCTGCTACAGAACTTCTGCAGGTCAACCTTAGTGTGTCCCCAGGTGGGCAGCCCCAGACATGATTTCCAATCAAATTGTCTCAGGCAATACAAACCCTGCTCAAAAGAGATGGATCCAAGGGTCTCCAACAGCAATAGCAATCCACAGTCAGTACTGTTCCGCAAACCCAAGGGTATGGCACCCAGTTGCCTCTGGCAAGCCACCAATTGCCCATCAAAGTCTCAGCTGGGCATCAGTGCTTTTGCCCCTAGGCAGAGTCAAATCCAGGGGTCTGGGACCCCACCTACAGGGCTCAGTCTGCACCACATCTGCTCCTCTGCTCACCAGCTCAGTTGGAGCTAGGGGTCCACATGCCAGCCTGCCAGGCTCAGTCCACATCAAGTGACCACCCTCTGCCACAGGCACCATCAGAGCCAAGAGTTCTGTGTCCCCTCCTGCCAGACACAGCCAGAACTGGGGTCAACACAACTGCTGGCCGGGCATAGCCATAACCAGGGGACTTCTCCTTCTACCACTATGTCACCTTCTTCCCCACGAGTCACAAATTCCATGCTAATGTTCTTTGATACACATTATGCCCTAATCTCTCAGGAAAAGACCATACAGTCTGGGCTCTGCAGGGGGATGAACTTCAGACCACCATGAGGTGGGGTGAAGGGTAGACTGGGAGTTTGGAATTGCAGAAAAAATATTTGTTCAATTTTATGCTGGGCAGGGTGGTGTGTAGGTTCCAAGGATCTCCTTGGAGAAGGAGACCCAGTGTTTAGCAACTCTCCAGTGAGGCCTTTTGTCCCTGCTCCACCCACAGCAAGCCTCCTGCTTTAGGGAATGGTCTCCTGTCCTCTAGTTGATAGGCTTTATACCTGTAATTTGTTTTCTTGAATACCCTGCCTTGGAGTCACAGCTTGCCAAACTTCTTTCTTGGCTCAGCTCCCCACCTTTGGCTTCATAGAGTCCAATTCTGTCTAGTTTTTTCCCTCTGGTCAGAAGCCTCTGCCAGTGTTGCTACTAGTCGGCCATCTTCAGTCTCTCCAGCTGATACTGTGTGTTGTTTCTTTTTATCTGATAATTATGGGTTTGGTTTGTTCTTGTCCTTGTTTTTCTGGTTCATTGATGTGTGATATTAAAATGTTAATTTGTACCAGATGTGGTGGCTCACACTTGTAATCCCAGCACTCCAGAGGCCAAAGTGGGTGGATCGCCTGAGCTCACAGGTTCCAGACCAGCCTGAGCCAGAGCAACCCTGTCTCTAAAAATAGCCAGGCATTGTGGTGGGCACCTGTAGTCCCAGCTACTCAGGAGGGTGAAGCAAGAGAATTGCTTGAGCCCAAGAGTTTGAGGTTGTTATGAGCTGTGACACCACAGCACACTACTAAGGGTGACAAAGTGAGACTCTGTCTCAAAAAAAAATAGTAATAATAATAATATAAAATAAAATGTTAATTTGTAACATGTAAGCATTTAATGATAGAGACTTCCCACTTAACATTGCTTTTATTGGCTCAGTGCCTGTAGCTCAAGCAGCTAAGGTGTCAGCCACATACACCTGAGCTGGCCAGCCCAACCGGCCAAACAACAATGACAGCTGCAACCAAAAAATAGCCGGGTGTTGTGGTGAGTGTCTGTAGTCCCAGCTACTTGGGAGGTGGAGGCAGAAGAATCACTTGAGCCTAGGAGTTGGAGGTTGCTGTGAGCTGTGATACCACGGTACTCTGCCCAGGGTGACAGCTTGAGGCTCTGTCTCAAAAAAAAAAAACATTGCTTTTATTATATCTCAGAGTTTTTTGGTATGTTGTGTTTTCATTTTCTTTTTTTTAAAAAAAAAATTTGATTTCTGTTTTTATTTCTTCATTGACCCAGTCATCATTCAGGAGCATCTTGTTCAATTTCCATGTATAATTTTTTAAGTTCTTCTTCATTTTAATTTCTACCTTTATTCCACTGTGGTCTTAGAATATACTTGATATGATTTCAATTGTTATAACTTTATTAAGACTTTTTTTGTGGCCTATAATGTGACCACAGACTATTCCATGTGCTAGTGAAAAAAAATGTATATTCTGTAGTTGTTAGGTAGAATGTTCTGTAAATATCTGGTAGGTCCATTTGGCCTAGGGTCCAATTTAAATCCAGTGTTTTTTGTTGATTTTCTATCTTGATGATCTGTCTAGTGCTATGAATGGAATATTGAAGTCTCCTACTATTATTATGTTGTTAACAATCTCTTTCTTTAGGTCTAGTAATATTGTTTTGTGAATCTGGATGCTCCAATGTTAGGTGCATATATATTTAGCATCATTATGTCCTCTTATTGAATTGATGCCCTCATCATTAATTACATTATGACCTTGTTTGTTTTTTTCACTGTTTTTGATTTAAAGTCTGTTTTATCTGATGCAAGTATAGCTATTCCTGCTCAGTCTTGCTTTCCATGTGTGTGGAATATCTTTTTCTACTCCTTTACTTTCAGTCTCTATGTTTGTATGAGTAAGGTGAGTTTCCTGTGTTTTGTTTTTCATCTATTTTCCACTCTGTGTCTTTTAAGTACAGAATTGATTTGGCAGAACATTTTTGCTGGAAAAGATTTCGAAAAGTACAGAATTGAGTCCATTTACATTCCCAGTTAATATTGATATATGAAGTTTTATTCTTGTTTTATTGTTTATTGAGTTGTTTTACAAATTCTTTGTTTCTGTTTCTCTTTTTTGTCTTTGTGATTTGCTGAACTTTTATCATATTGCCATTTAATTCCTTCTTCTTCCTCCTTTGTATCATTGTTTTATAAAACCTGTGAGTTTAATATTTTTATTTGTTTTCATGATAATGTATATTGTTCTTTTGTTTCCATGTTAAAATACCTTTGACCGTTTCCCATAGGGCCAGTGTAGTTTAATGGTGACAAATTCTCTCCACATTTACTTGTCTGGGAAAGACTTTATTTTTCCTTTATTTATGAAGACTATTCAGGCAGAATATAAAATTCTTGGCTGACAGTTTGTTTTCCTTTCAGCACTTGAAAATGCCATTCCATTTTGTTATGGCCTATAATATTTCTGCTGAGTTGTTTTCTTAATTTCCTTTCCAGATTATTCATATTTAGTAAATAAACATACAATGGAATTTTCATTATGTTGATTTTTGTTTTCTACAGCTTTGCTGAATTCATTTATTAGCTCTAAGAACTTTTTGTAGAATCTTTAGTGTTTTCTATATATATGATTATACATCTGAATACACAGTTTTACTTCTTTCTTTGCAATTTGAATGCCCTTCATTTCTTTTTCTTATCTAATTTCTCTGCCTATGACTTCCAGTACTGTGTTGTATAAAAGTGGCCAAAGGAAGCATTCCTATTTTGTTTCTGATCTTAGAGAAAAAGCTTTTCAATCATTTAACATTAGGTGTTTTGTTAGCTATGGGCTTTCAATTGACATTTTGAACCATAATTTATTACGTACTTTTGTTTCTAAGAAATGATGGCAAAAGCTTATTTAAAAACTTATTAAAAAATAAGTCCTCTTTTTTCTGAGAAAAACGTAGATAGCTAAAATAGCAGCCACAATTAAATGTCAAGGAAAATAAAAAGATAATTCCTAAAGGTATACTATAACTAGTAAACACATATGAGAAATATAAGTGTTGTAAGACTATGTAAGAAAGCACTACTTTATTTTATGTATTTAGCACAATTATTGAAAACATAAATGCAACTCAATAGTACCAAGACTATGGAGTCACTAGACCAGTGATTCTCAACCTGTGGGTCACAACCCCTTTGTAACAATGAAAATAATCCTGCATATCAGACATTTACATTATGATTCATAACAGTAGCAAAATTACAATTATGAAGTAGCAATGAAAATAATTTTCTGGTTGGTGATCACCACAACATGAGGAACTATATTAAAGAGTTGTGGCATGAGGAGGCATTAGGACGGTTGAGTACCATTCGGAAGGTACTTTGATGTCACTTTAGAGAGCCAACTATGCTATCTGCTTTCTATATGTCATCCTATTAGTAGTCATCATAATTTTGAGGCATACTATTATTTCCTTCACATATTAAATGAAGAGAATGAGTAACAAAAGGATTAAATAACTTGCTGGGGGATACTGATAGGCCTCAGATATGATCATGACCTGTACTCTTGACCTGTGTTGTCCATTGTCATGTAAATGTGCAGACTTTCTGTCCCAGTAAAATCATTCCACTCAGGTAACTTAGTCCTAAGGAAGTAAAAGATAGGTGGGATGGAGCAGGGAATTGGGGCCAGGGTTCTCAGAACTATATACTTTCATTCAGAGTCTACTATTTATTTGTCAGTATTGTATGTTCTGGAGATAGCAATTTAATACAAAAAAATATATCCAGTTCAAGTCTTTGGGAAAATGTTCTTGTAATTATAACAAAGTTGGAGAGAGTGGGAAAGTGATTGTAATTGATGATTACAATATGGTAACTTCATAAGGATTATATCTAATTTCATATAATCACAATGCAGGGTGGTCATAAAGTTCGTGTGCATGAACTTTATGACCACTTTGTATTTCACAGCTATAATGGATACATCATTTCACTCTAGCTCATCAGCAGAATATTATTTCCTATTTGACTAATTCAGAGCTATAAACATTTTAGGCTACATTGCTTTGGGGTTAAAGCGAAGGTTTCAGAACTGTTCTTTTTTTTCAGGGAGCTCATCCGCTGTTTGAAGTGGTATATGGACTGTTCAGCAGAACTGATTCGGCAGGACCACATTCAGGAAGCCATGCGGGTAATGTACTGAGCTCTCTGTACATAAAGGACCCACTCATACAATTGTTTGTGAGTAATCTCAGTGGTGTAGTATGTGGGACAAATGTAGACATCCAAGTAAACTTGCTTGCTTGCTTCAGGAATTACTGCCTTTATCCACATAATTCTTGTTTATTCACCTTGATTTTGCTCCAAGAAACCTTTAAACCATTATTCCTGATAATTTTATCTTAAAGCAGGAGGGAAAGATGATATACACATGGCTCCTAGCCATCCTTCCCTGCCTGATTTTTACCAATAGTGTCAGCCCTTCCTTCCATTGGCTAAAGTGTTGTAACTCCTAAGCCAGTATTGGTGGCACCATTGATTAGAGTTAAGATCTTCCAATACTATTTCATTCTTTGGCAGTTACTAGGCATTATTTCTGGAATCAGTTTAAGTAAAAAGAGCTGATTGGATATGTTGAGCTGAAGATAATCTTAAAACCTTGGCCTTAGGATGAACCTGGGGTTTCCATGGTCATGATCATTGTCAGCACCTTGGCTTGTAGACGTTCCATGACAAAAAAGCCCTTTTCATTGCTGGATAGCTCCAATTGAGAGGGAACTGTCCTTATTGTGAGTTAAGTCCACTGTCTGATAACTTCTTTTCATGGCTACTGCTTCTGCTATAAAGAAAAGCAAAGCAGTTTTGCTTTATTCCTCTCTTTTGATATCACATATCCACATCATCTGCACTAAGTACTAAGCCTCTGTTTTTGTTGTTGCTGTTTACTGTTACATGGTAACAGGTGTAACAGATTGTTTTCATAAGCAACATCAAATTGAAGGGGCAAAATCAAATCATAGATCTACATTTACCCTATCTCTTCTCTGCACACTGTGTAAAAATCTGAGGCTACAAGTTTTATTTCTGTCCTCCTTCATATAAACATCTACTGAATAGTCACCATCTGTCCTGGGTACTAAGATACAAAAATGATTAAAACCAGCTCATCTTCCTGAAGAGCACATCCCCAGTGTCCTAAGGGAATACAGGCACAAATACAAGTGTAGATCAGGATGCTGAGTGTGATATGAGGACCTGGGTTTTGTTTTGAGAAGAAATCAGATTCATCAGTCAGATTCCTAGCATAATATCTGAAGCAATAAAAGTTAACTTAAATGCAAAAGATTCTATGTGATCCCCAAAATTAATTGCTTAAGGCAACTGTAAGTTTTCTCCAGTAGCCTTTAGTGCCACAGAAGTTTTCTCCTAAAAATCATTCATTCAGTCATTCAGTCAGTTAGTATTGCTTGATACGTGCCATGCATCAGACACTATACCAGCCATGGGGGACTCACAAGAAGCCCAAGCAGAAGAGGCTAGGCCCTTAATGTACTTCTATTCAAGTGGAGGAAGATAAACACTAAACATGTAAAACAGATAAATATACAAAGTCAGGAAAAAATTCTTGAGTACTGTGAAGGAAATAAATGAGATCATGGAATAGACTATCTGGGGATAAAGGGTTACTTCAGAACAAGTACTTAGGAAAAGCTTCTCTGAGTAGGTGACTTCAGAGGTGATTTCAGTGTTAATAACTGGGGGATGAACATTCCAGACTAAGGAAACATTTTTAAAGGCCTAGATGGGAATGAGCCTGAGTTTCAAGGAACTAAAGGGGTGCTTATGTGACTAAAGCAGAAGTTTTCAAATATTAAATTTGATGTGGAAGGTGACAGAAAGTGACAACTGAGGCTGGTTTTAAGGGATCTGGCTAGATTAGCTGTGTTTATGGCAGGACCATTTACGGAGACAGAATTCCAGAGAAAGTCAGGTTTAGGTGGGGAATAGGAAGAGTTCCATTTGGGGGACCACTTTTTTGAGGTATTTTTGTATTTGTTCTTGCTGTTTCAAATTTATTTTCTAATATTTTCAAAACTTTTATCAGGCCATTTTTCCTTCTTCATCAAATTTCAGTTTACAAGTCCCCTTGACCAAACTAGTAAGTATCCATCCTAACCCGTTTTCATCCTTCAACACAGGATGCATGTGCCTGACCTGAGACTTCTTATTCTGGTTCATTAGCTGTAGACCAGGAAACTTTTGTTTTTAAGACAGGGTCTTCCTCTATCACTGCAGCCTTCAACTCCTGAGCTCAAACTATCCTCCGGCCTCATTCTCCCGAGTAGCGGGGATGACAGAAATGTGCCATTACACCAACCTAATATTTTATTTTACTTTTTGTAGAAATGGAATCTTGCTATGTTAGTCAGCCTGGTCTTTAACTCCTGGGTTCAAGTGATCCTCCTACCTCAGCCTCCCAAGGTGCTGGGATTATAGGCATATGCCACTACTCCTGGCTAAGCTCTTTTTACTTTTTGTATAGACAGGGCCTTGCTATGTTCCCAGGCTGGCCTCAAATTCCTGGTCTCACATGATAGTCTCTCCTCAGCCCCCTTAAGTGCTGGAATTACAGATGTGAGCCACTATTCCCAGCCTCCTCTAATTTTAAAAAGGAAAATGTTTCTCTCATCACTGCCAGTTTTTTTCAGTTTGAAACAGCTAGCACAAGAGATGTGTGGAATGCTTTGAAACATCTACCAGTTTCAGAGAGACATAACCAGGCAGCAAAATCACAAAGCAGTGAGCTATGATTGTGCTCCAGCTTAGGGGATAGAGCAAGATCCTGCCTCCAAAAAATTAATTAAATAAAGAATACAATTAGAGGAGTATGTGGCACATAACTAGATTTTCCCACCTCTCAGAGTTTCTGAGATTCAATTTTTTTAAAAAATATATTTTATTTTCCTGTCTTTACTTCTATTGTTCCACATAATTGTTGATTCTTCCTGTATCCTTCTTGGCTTGGGCATATAATAGTAAGGTGGTCAATAGGCTCACATTCTATTCTTATTCATGCCACCTTTTTGGTGAATCTCTCCAGACCATTGTGTGACTTAAGTGAGGAAGTCATCCTGACTGCTGTAGTCTTTTCCCAAGGAAATCTACTCTGTCTTTACCTATATGAATACAAAGGTGTCAGTGGATATGGATGCTGTCCCTCCTTTGTCCTCAGCTCAGCCCAGAAAGTTATCTTAATCATACAAAACCAAAATAACTAAATGAGGAAGGTCAGACTTGCTACCCACTTTTGGTTTGGGAAACACAAATTTTATTTTTTTTTAATTTAGTACATAAAATACTCACCACTTCAGTGACTTCAATCTGCCATAACCTAATAAATGAAGCTGGCTCAGCACTGTGTATTTTCTGCTTCATGGACCTGAAGAGTCACCACAGTATAGACATATTGGAGCAATTGCAGAGTCTGGCCTGCAAGTATCTGGATTTTAGAAACTGACAGACTGTTAGGTTTTTTTATAGATCAGGCATTAAAAGCTTATTGGAACAGAGGCTGTGGCATGTATGGAGATGAGCCACATGTCAATTTCTTCTGCAGAATCTCCTGTTACAAGCCCTAGAAGACACATTTTTCTAAACTAGCATTCCCCAGTTCCATCTGAAGATTAAGCTCTGCTGTGCCAAACCTCAGAGAGATGGATAGATCATGAAAGGTAGCTTGGGAATTATTTCCTTTTACATATTTCAGATAACTGAGTCCTGTTTCTTTCATCCTTGAACAAATTTCTCTCCATTAAGTCTGCCTTTTCACTCTGGAGACCAGCCTGAGCCAGAGTAAGACCCCTGCCTCTAAAAATAGCCAGGCATTGTGGCGGGAGCCTGTAGTTCCAGATACTTGGGAGACTGAGACAAGAGAATCACTTAAGCCCAAGAGTTTGAGGTTGCTTTGAGGTGCGATGCCACAGTACTCTACAAAGGGCAACAAAGTGAGACTGCCTAAAAAAAAAAAAAGGAAAGGAAAGAAAAAGAGAAAGAGAGAAAGTCTTCCCTTGCAGTGTCTGGAAAATATGTAGCATTTTTTTAATTAGAAAATATAGTGTTGGTTCTTAAATCTCCAAAATATAATCTTGGTTCCCTTAAAAGAGAATAGCCATGCATATAAGCATAGGCCAACCTGCAGGCACTCCTCAGAATCAGATTCTGCTCGCAAACCATTTAGCTTCATCTTCTGTATTGTTTATGAACTGTTTATGGCAGATGTCCTAGTTGGAAAGGGATGAAGAGTGAATGTGTCAGACCTACCAGCTGCTGTACAACCTGCAATGAGTTTTCTCCACACTTCTGTGTCCCTCAGTGAGAGGAGAGACACTGTATCAGACCCCAGATACATATATCAAAGATACAGGCAACCTCTTAAAGGACTTTTCCTTGCAAAAAATTCAGGAGTGGGCCTTAACATCCTTGCCTTTTGAGCCCTTTACTTTTGCACTTGAAAAAAAGTAAATTAAACTTTTTAATTCTAAATGTTACTGAATTCAACTATTTCTATTAGTCTATGGCTCCTTAATTCCAGAAGCTCAGAAAAATGTTGTGAAATTGTTTAATGATTCTCTCAATAAGAAAACACCTGCTGCTTAATTACACTTTGGATATTTAAGGACAAATTTTAAAAATAAAATGCATGTCTCTATAGTTAGAATTGTCCATCACTTGATTTTAGTGTAGCATTTGCTGTTAATTTGCCTTTTGTTCCCTGCTATGTGAGTTCTTGGGCATCTTCAATATCTATCACCTTTTTTCCCATGCTTTTCAGGCTTTGGAGTACCTTTTCAAGTTCATTGTACAGTCACGGATCCTGTACTCACGAGCAACGTGTGGGATGGAAGAAGAACAATTCCGATCCAGCATCCAAGAACTTTTCCAGTCCATTCGGTTTGTGCTCAGTCTGGACAGCAGAAACTCAGAAACACTCCTTTTCACTCAGGTCTGTAAGCTGCAGAGAAGCTTTGCTGCTGAATTCCTTGTCTTTCTTAGAAGGTGGTTTCTTTGTCCCCTGGTTTCCAGAGTTGAAGAAGCCCTGCCAGGATCCTGTATGTTAGGTAAGGGATAATTTACAAGGAAATACCTGATAGAACAAAATGCTACTTTTACGTCAAATCTAGCATTGTCTTACCTGCCAAATATAAAACAACTCTATAACTTAATAGTGGAGAATAAGTACAAATTTGTTCTTATGAACCCTTTTGAGACCAAATTCTTTTAGCTACTGTACTATTCAGTTTTTCATGAATAGATTCATAGAGAACATTAAAAATGTACAGGAAATCTTATTTCCCAATTAATCACTGTACTAATTCAGGAAAATTTAGATTAATACTTGTTCATTTAAGAAGAGTGAAATAAGTTGAAAAACAGTAGGAATAACTAGAAATTTTTTGGCTAAGAATTAGGATTAGATTTTACTACTATAGAAACATCTACGTGGGAAGGAAATTTGCATCCTTATATTAAAACTGCCTGGCCAGCTAATCTATTACCTTTTCTACGCAGCCTCACCCAAGAACAAGTTTAGGATTCACTACCCTAGTCACAATAATAATAAAAATGAATGTCAGAATTTTTATCTAATGGATTATAGTTCTTTGAATTTTTGAATTTAATTATCACACCAAAAACTATTAGTGAAGATCAGACAGCCTCTCTTGTGTCAATTCATTGAGTCACTGCCAGGTGTGGTGCTAATGTATGTATATAACTCTGTCTCTTTTAAGATTACAATAGTCTACTTTTTCCTGTTTTCCGTTTTCCTGTTTGCCTCTGTGTTGCTTCTTGAGACCAATTGCCTATGGGCCCCTCAGCCTGGAGGACAGGTGATCACCTGGGATGTATAAGGGAAAATCTTAAGGTTGTATAAGGGAAAACCTCAAGGTTTATAGGTGCCTCTGAAAGGAAATCCCCTTCCATGATCTTCACCTCCTAAGTACCCCAAACAACTCCTCTTCCTTCCCCTGTACCTCCCACAGCCCATCTTTTCCTTCTAATAAGGGCCAAGAACCCGTATCCCCTCAGCCAGAAAAGAGATAGGAGGAAATTGGAGGTAGCTATTCAAACAAAGCAGATATGTCTTCTGGGAACTTGGCAATTCCTTGTACTCAATAGCATACCCCTAACCACTTCAAGAAAAATAACTTAGACCTAGTCTTCATAAGAGCTGTGTCAGTTATTAGTCCTACTTTGGTGCCAGGCTCAGGTTTTATAAGTTTCAGAACTCTCAGGAAACATTTTATTCAGTTAAACTTTATAGCTTTGATTAGGACCACTAGAAGATGTCAGGGTGCAAGTATCCTTCTCTCATAGTGCTTAAAAATAGGACATTTCACCATTTTGGAGAGCAAATTCATTACTATTTTTTTATTGATTATAAAGCATCTACTTTTCTCCCTTTGTCTTTTGTTTCAAACCTGCTTATAATGTGTTTTATTCTGGTTGTAGTTACTGAAGAATAGTCTCCTTGATATTCCAGGGAGTTATAAATCTACACATACAATTCATATAAATTCTGTACTTTAGTCTTGCCTAAACATAAACCACAGTACAGGCCTATTTCCTGTGTCATAAATTTTACTCACTCTTAGCCAGTGTCTAATGCCTGATGAAGCAGTCAAGAAAAACAGCCTCCTCTCTCCCACCTTCTACTTGGGAAGAGTCAGCTGTCACCTTTTTGTCTCAAGGTGGCACTCCATTTCCCATTGTAAGTCTTAGGTTAATGGTTAAGGCTACTTCCAGTTAGGCAAGAAAAGAGAATGAGCACCTCAATATTTAAGATCTATTATTGTCCAGGCACTCTACTGGAACCTTTTTGTATCTAAATTTTTTAGGAGATCAATAATAGAATTATCCCCATTTTATTAATGAAAAAATTGAGGATTAGTCAGTAACTCACTAAAGGTATGTACCAAGTAAGTGGTAAAGCTTGGATTTGAACTCATGCCTTTCTAATTCCAAAACCTATTCTCTTTCTCCAACAGTGTTCTTCCTCTCAAAGGCTCTGGAACTATTATATTATCAAATGTCTTCAAGAGGTTACATCATGGGTCTACCAGAGCTCATATCCTAGAAGAGAAGCCTATACACACATACTCTGAGTCACTGAACTTGAAGACATCTCTTGAGGACTACTGACTAAATCCACACATTCCTCACTCTTTTTCATTTACATTTGAGATTTCCAGGCATCACATGTGAAGGAAATGTCTATCCTGGAAAAAGTATCTGGCTTTCAAAGCTGGAAGCCTGGCTACAGGGATGTGAGCAGAGTTTTTCTGATGCTGCTTTTAGGCACTCAACTCTCTCTACCTTACTTTCTTCCATAGGTTCCTGGCTTGAGTTTCAAACAAAAATTGGAAAGTCAAGAGTTTGATCATAGTGAAACAAGAAATTTAAATCTATTTTATAAGCAAAAGCAACTATGAATCTTTTTTAAAATTTTAGATTAATAATACGAGGGTACATATGATTAGGTTATATAGTTTGCTTTTATAAAGTTAAAATTCGAGTTGTAGTTGTGTCCTTCACCCAGGAAGTATGCTATAAACCTGTGCAGTATACCTATTGGGTAAGAACTTACCCAATCCCTTATAGCTATGGATCTTAACCTACATTGAGCAAATTTCTCTTCTTTCTTTTTTTTTTTTAAGGATCTCACTCTCTCACACAGGATGGAGTGCAGTGGCACAGTCACAGGTCACTGCAACCTCCCAACTTTTGGACTCAAGCACTCCTCCCAGTCAGCCTCTCAAGTAGCTGGGATTGCAGGTGTGCACCACCACACCTGGCTGACTTTTTGTATTTTTTAGTGAAAGGTCTTGCTATGTTGCTTAGGCTTGTCTCAAACTCTTGGCTTCCAATAATCCTCACATCTTGGCCTTGCAAAGTGCTGGGCTTATAGGTGTGAGACCCTGTGCTTAGCCCAAATTTCTCTTTATACTTCATTCCCTTGCCTTGGCAAGTTATGAAAACCTTAAGTTGCCTGGGCCCCAGCAAATTATCTTGTTTTCATGTTCTTTTTTGTTCTCCTTGCCCCATCCCCCAGGAGTGCTAAAGGATGGGTAGAGTCAAGGGCCAGAAAGGATCCCACCCAAGGAAGGGATGCTGCAATGCCTTCTCAACCTCCACCACCTTGTATTGTTGTGTGAGTGTACAAGATAGACACACATCTAACTCTGAGCTAACTACAACATCACTTGCTCCTGCAGGCTGCACTCCTCAATTCTTTCCCAACCATCTTTGATGAACTGCTACAAATGTTCACTGTACAAGAGGTGGCAGAATTTGTGAGAGGGACCCTGGGGAGCATGCCAAGCACTGTACATATCGGACAGTCAATGGATGTGGTCAAGCTGCAATCTATTGCCAGGACAGTGGACAGCCGCCTATTTTCTTTCTCAGGTAAATCAAGTTGGAATGAGAATCGTACTCACCTTTTATCCCTTCCAGGGGTGATAGCCAAATGATAATCAAAGGATCTGTTTTGTCAACCATTTCAACCATCATTCGAGAAAACGCATTCTTAAAATGCAGAATTTTGGATTAACTATGTTAGCAAATGCAGCCAAGACCTAGGCCTACTGCCTCACCCACAGTGTATTCCTAGGGACCCACACCTTGGGAGCATATTAATAGAGTTGTGTGATAGTTTATTCAGACTGCTGTAAAGGGATACCATACATTGGCTGTCTTATACACAGCATTTATTTCTCATAGTTCTGGAGAGTAGAAAGGCTAAGATCAAGACACCAGTAGATTCACTATCTAGTGAGTGCTCACTTCCTGGTTCTTGGATGGCTGTTTTCTCTCTGTGTTTTCACATGGCACAAGGGGCAAGGGAACTCTCTTTTTAAAAAGTACACTAATTCTGGCTTGGCACCTGTAGCTCAGTGAGTATACAAATATATGGGAAAGCAAATAACAGACTGCCTTTACTGACATACTTTATTTCTAATATTTTTGCATGTACTTGCTGATTCATATAATCACTTTACAAAAATTTTTCTTAAACCTTATGTGGCATTGGACCATGTAAGACCATGTAATTGGATTTTGAGATGACAGTCAACCACCAAAATTTCATTTGCATATCAGTTTCATTAAATGCCTGAGCTGTAGCATCTTCTCTGAAACAAGAGTCTCTTTACCAATGGTATCAATTAACCAACATTTACATTCTCAGATTCCCTCACTTTGGGCTCTTTTTCACCAAGCAGATATTTCTTGTTATAAATCCTACTATATTGATATTTTGATCATCAAAATGCAATATCAACTGTTCTTTTATCCAAGCAGTGTTTTAAACATGTATTAGCTATTACTCCATTCTATTTGAATATAATTCTAAGTATTTGAGAAGGCAGTGCCAAAATCTCACATATATAACTTATATTTGGCTGATAAAGATTTTCTTTCTGAGTTTCATATGGAACACTTAACTATGGTCAAATATGAACAGTAAATCAAAAATGCCATGGCTTGCTTGTATTATTGATAATCTCTGACTATGCTGGCTAGATATAATAAAACCTGCAGGGTCAGACAATCATTGACCTCATAGGAGTATAGGGCACCAAAAACATTCACATTTATATTTTCCTTTGATAATCAAGTAAATTTCCTGCAACCATCTTGCAGAGCAAATGTAAGTGATTCTCACTTATAGGTAAGGAGAATCAAGCCTATGTGAGTCAACCTAAGGTCTCAGAATAAGTTAATAGGAGGCTTAAATTAGGATTCATCCTTACTGAATTCAGAGTTCTAGAAATAGTCACCTCCTGGTGAAAATGCTATTCTAGTAACATTGGGAGAAAGGAAAACATTTGAAGTATACACTAGGGTTGATGATAAGCATTGACTAATTATGAAAGTCTTATGAGAAAACAAAGATTGTGCTTCTATTCATTGCATTGGATACACAGCAGCAATCTAATAAACCTGTCAGGAAAAGGGAACAGGCCTGATAGCTCACAGCAGGAATAAGCATGCCAGGCCACCCCAGCCATGGCATGAAAAAAGACAATCTGCAGTCCATATCAAATCTGCAAGTTCAGTCAACCTAGTTCATACTAACTATGCCATTTAATTGGAGTTTTCACTGTAAACTGTGCCTTTAATTTGGAGACTAATCATTAAGGAGATTCCATTTCATATGAAAGCCATAACCTAATTATAGCCTAAGAATATGGGGAGGAGGAGGGACGGGAGTGGGTGGATGGGTGGGAGGGAGGGTGACTGAAGGGATTACCTCTGTAGATTATCTTTCAAGGGTACAAGTGAATCTTTCTTAAAGTAGAATATAAACGTTGTAGCACAATAACTAAGAAAATGACATGAAGGCTATGTTAACCAGTTTCATGAAGAAATTTCAAATTGTATATGAAAACATCACACTGTACCCCATGATTGCATTAATGTACACAGCTATCATTTAATTAAAAAAAAAGAAAGAAAGAAAGAAAGCAGACTCCCAACATTCATCCTAAATAAAATGTCATGGATGCTGGGGCATGAAATGAGAGCAAAGGAACAAAAGATAGAAGAACAATGTCATGGGATAATTTATAATCTCCAGGCAGTGCGCTTTGGGGCCCTTATAAAGGAAGGTGATAAACTCCACCTTTGCTGCCGCATCAACCCCAACCTGCTCTGACTAGCCAAGTCCTACGGTGCCACTGCCTTCTAGAAGTAGCTAGTTTTTCTCTGAAGGGCTTCTTTACCTTTGTGTTTTCTCTCCCAGAATCCCGTCGCATCCTGCTTCCTGTGGTTCTCCATCACATTCACCTTCACCTGAGGCAGCAGAAAGAGCTGCTAATCTGCTCAGGGATTCTTGGCAGCATCTTCTCCATTGTCAAGACCAGCTCTCTGGTAGTAGCCCCATACTCGTTCTATCCCACTCAGCTCTGCCATAGACAGACCAACAAAGATTACTTTGTATACTTCTCAGTCAAAGATGTTTTCATCAGTGATAGAAATGTGCCCAAGTGAATGGAGACTTGTGTGTGCCCTGCAAGCTTCTTACTACAACATATTCTTGCTATATTAAAACTTCCACTATCATAAATCTACCCAGAAATATAGTCATCTGTAGTACCAGAAAGCCCAATCCTGTGCCATGCTCCATTTCTATCAAAAGCTTAATTCTGGATTCCTGGGAGTTTTCAGAGGATACTTAGGCATGAACACAGGGAGGCAGACCCAGACTGAGAATCAGCTTGCTCATTCAGACTTTTCTGTCAGCTTTCTGAAAGCTTGATTCCACCCATATGGCATTCCTCTATGGTGCTAAATGAGGTCAGGATATACAAGAGGTAAATGTTACCCACAAGAGCTCTAAGCTCTACCATGGAGTGGTAGAAATATACTTTAGGGATCAGATTTCAATAGATAATGCTTTTGCCTATTTTCTTTGCTCTTTTTTTTTTTTTAAAGAGATCTGTTGTAGGAGGGGAGAGATTGAGGTAGGAAGGAAAGAAGGAAAACCATGTGTGAGGCATGAGTGAAGGTAGGAATTTATGTTAATGTGAGGCATAAATGAAGGTAGGTATTTGTGTTCATTATATTTATGTTGTATATTTTTTATAATAGAAGAAATGCATATTTCTTACAGAAAATTTAGAAACTATAAGAAAGTATGAAGAAATAAAGAACAAAGATAGGTTTTTATTATATCATTAAAGTTTCTAGAGAATAAAATTTCAAGTTCATTTAAAATGAAGGTCAGTCAGTATTTTAGATAATAAGAACATATCCACATGGAGCAGGTGAGGTACCTAAAATAAAATAAATTTTGTTTGAGTGAGGGACAGGGACCCAATAGGGTATTCTGGCATTCAGTCTTGAAGTACCATCTGGTTACAGATGCCCAATATGGCAGAGAGTGTCTATGATGGTGGTATGGCCCTATCATTTGCTCTTGGCTCCAGGCAAGACTTGGTAGCTCTTCTTCCTACCAGGTCTCAGAGAAGCCACACTAAGCACAAAAGGTCTCCTAGTAGCTTAAGGTTGTATCTGAGGGGGTAGGCCACTCATGGGTAAAAAAAGAAGCAAAAAAAGAAAAGGGAGGAATGGAAGAGGAATGAGAACCAGTAAAAATCTAGAGGAGATGATTTGGTTGATTCTTTGGGGGCTTAAGAAAGTTGATAATTAGTTGCTTACAACTACTCAAAGATATGTCACAGGTAAAAGTATTATAATCATTTCAACAGATGAAAAGATGACTTTGGCCCGAAGGATGCTCAAATTCTTCATGAAGAGTGGAACAAAGTATATTATACATAGAGGGAAGATGAAATTTAATCTCATTGAGAGCAGAGATGTATATACAAATACACACACACACATACATATATACACACACACACTTATATATGAGAGAGCTAAGGAGCTAGAAATGAGACACAGGCCTATCTGCGCAGCAGGAAGGGCTTGCAAAGACTGAGAGCACCCAAGGAGAAAACCCTGAGAGGGATGAGCTACTTCTGTGTACATTAGTACTAGTGAAGGAGCTGTTGCCACATGATGTGGTATGAATACTTTACCATTTTTTTAAACTTTATCATTTGTCTAAGTGTTAGTCAGTAGAGTTATGCTTTCTCTTGACTAGTCTGAGGAAATCAGAGCAAACAGTTAACTCAAGACCTTCACTTCTACCCTCTATATCAAAATTAACTTTTCTACCTGAGATTCAGAACTGTGGGTGGGGTTAAGTTAAGGCCCCAACCACCACTCCTTAGCAACAATAAAAACTGAGTCTAACATTCTCTCAGAATTGTTCCAGATTCCTTGACACCACATGTTGGTAAGACTGTGAGCTCAATTCTGACATGGCTCTCTTAGTAAGTGCTGCCAGCTGCATATCAGCCTGGCCTAGTGCTAATGATGTACTCTCTTGCTGCTCGCTCCAGGAAGCCGATGTCATGGAGGAAGTAGAGATGATGGTGGAGAGCCTCCTGGACGTGCTCTTGCAGACTCTGCTCACCATCATGAGCAAATCGCACGCTCAGGAGGCGGTAAGAGGGCAGCGATGCCCGCAGTGCACAGCCGAGATCACTGTTAGTAACTAACATCCAGGTTTTCTTGCCTTCTTTTCTAACCTGGGGTTCCTCCACACCATCTCCATCTCACCATCCCACTACCTTCATCAGCCTCCCCTCCTGCATGGTTATCAGCATGTTTCCATTTTTCATTCTTAAATCTGGCTCCCCTCTCCACTCTGAAAGCTGTAGGTTCATATTCCCACAAGTTTTCTTCAGGGCACATTCAGGGGGTGCTTCTTGTCCTTAAATTTTCCTGCACACTGATTCAGTTGTTCTTTGCTTTTGAGCCAAGTCATTTTTTACATTGTGTAATGAAACAGGGTAAGATGTAGTAAGAGGTTGAACATGAAAAATAGACTATTTCTTCCAGGAACCCCCTCATAGAGACTCTCCTAAGTGATGCACAAGATAGAATAATTTTCTCAGAATTAGCTTATATATACAAATTAGTTGCCTTTGTCCATAGTGTTTACATCTAAATTTCTAGGCTCAGGAAAAATGTGATATAATACAATTGTACTAGCATAACTGAATAATTATTTTCTATGATCAAATTGGAAGGGAAACAAACTAGGAAAGCCTCTCAGGAGGGGCAGAGAGATAGCATATTGTGCCCCCATGCCCCTGCTCCCATATCCAGAGTAGACTTCTGAGCCCTGATATGGGAAAATGATAAACAGTTACTATGGAATCTCTCAAGAGATGAGAGAGTGCAGTGATTTCTGAAGAAAACTCTCTATAGGAACAAGCCGAACTATAGCATGCTCAGGAGAGCAGGGAACATGTAGGGAGAAGGTATATGTTCTGAGCATTGGGCTTGGAAAGAGTGCTCCCTTAGGAGACCCTACTGAGAGTACTCTGTAAATAAAAAACATATATACCCTGGAATGTCTTAGTAATCCAGCCTTCAAACTAACACTTACACAGTGCTTGCTTTGGGCTAGACCCTGCTTTAAGCACTTGACCAGTATTAACTCATTTAGCAATACTAATTAAGTGATTCATTTTATATAGATTATAATGAAGATAGTAAAAACTGTAATTATTAGCACCATTTAAAGTAATGTATTAAAGTAAATGCTTTATATATCATATATTAACTCCTCTGACCCTTAAAACAAATGAATTATGGCTTGTTATGCCCATTTTTTCCCAGATAAAACTAAGGTTCATGTTGCTTATATATATTTTGCATACATATATGTGTAGTAATTTTAAGTATCTAGAAAGGATTTAGGAGACTAAAAATCTGTTGTCAAATTCCTATGAATTTCAAATATTTAAAAATTGTCCAGTAAAATAATTTTTCTCCTTCACTTCTGAGGAGTCCGCCTTCTAAGAGGAGTACATGTTTGGCTGCCCCATGCCAAAAATTGCTATAAAATGGTGTTTAGAATCCATAAAGCAAAATTTTCTTCCATGTATCCCAGTTGGAACTTGATATACTTCTGAAGATTCATATTTATCATTAAAATTTCTATTTGTCAAGAAGCCCATACCTTGCCCCCTCAGAAAGGTCAGTTTTGGCTTTTCTGCCTTTCAGGCAGTCACATTAATCTGCTATGTTCCATTTGCCCAGTTCAAGAACCCCATGCAAACTCTGAGAGGTCCCTAAGGAAGTCCTTATAGAAGATCTGCTCTATTCCATAAGAATGCATAGGGTCAAATTCTGTCCAGAAAAGATTAAGCTTCCTCCTCTTCCAAGTACCTCCTATAGTATGGTGCCTTGGTAGCAAAGATCTATTTAACAAAAAAATGTTCTAAGAAAAAAAGAAGACTATTCATCTCACTTTGTAGTACTACTTTGTCATAGGTTAAGATTTTTTTCAATAGCCCCATGCTACAGAAACCTTATTAAAATTCACAAACCCTCCAGGCCTTCCTTGGCAGAAAAGAAAGCTCATTTTAGTACTAGATTATCACCTTTCTTCCATAATGATCACTGCTGCCATTTCAGACCCTCCCTTCTCTCCTTGCCTTTGTGGGTTGGGGAACACAACCCTTGTGATTGGCTATGCTAAGTGTTTTTTGGATTGGTCCCCAGGGAGAGTATGTATCCTGCCTTCTCTCACTGCTCCGCCAGATGTGTGACACCCATTTCCAGCACCTCTTGGACAACTTTCAGAGCAAAGATGAACTCAAGGTAGGCAGCAGAGCACTGGCCTTTCATCCAGGAAAGGAAGTGTATGGTCAAGACTGCCCAGGGGCTTTTTCCCCATCACAGGGATAATTATCAGTGACCAGTACCGCCACAGGTGTTAGATTCGCCAGCCCTACTTTATAGCTGAGTGTGTGGTCTCCAGTAGCTGAAAGCCAGCAATGTCTCCACACAACTAGACACATTTTTGCTGATTGATAGCAGTTCTGTGACCATGTTCCCCTATTTGAACCACACCAATTACTAGCAGACCAAGATTCTTTAAGAGAACCTGGCAATTCCCACACTACTGATGATAATCACAATTTTTCTTCATTTAAATGTGTTTCTTAAAAATGTGTTTCTAACACCTGTGGTGTTAATGGTCACTGGTAGTTATCCCTGTGATGGGGGAAAAGCCCCTGGGTAGAGAACAAAGGTATGCACTGCACTGGCTCCATACTTTAGAACTCAAGCATTGAGGGGCAGAGAATGCCGAAAAAGGCTTGAGATCCAGACAGGAGAACAATGCCCAAGCTAAGCATGGTGTCAGCTGCTAACAGACTCTTGGGGTTTGTGTCTTTGCATTACAGCCTTCTCTTCAGTTCATCCCTGGGGAAAGGAGCTACTGCAAACTTTAGGTGTATGCTCTGCCTTTATTCAGAACTATAACATTTGCATTTCATAGTAATACTGTGTTTATCTGTTTTATGCTGTTACAAAGGGATACTTAAGGCTGGGTAATTTATAAAGAAAAGAAGGTTCATCTGCTCATGGAGTTCTGCAGACTGTATAAGAAGCATCACACCAGCAACAAGTGAGGGCTTCAGGGAGCTTCCAATCAAGATGGAAGGTGAAGGGAAAGCAGGCATCTCACATGGTGAGAGAAGGAGCAAAGAGAAAAAGGAGGTGCCAGACTCCTTAAAAACAACCAGCTGTCACATGAACTAATACATCAAGAACTCATTCATTACCTGTGGTGACAGAGCACCAATCCATTTATGAGGGATCTGCCCCCATGAACCAAACTCCTCCCACTAGGCCCCACCTCCAAAACTGGGGATAGAATTTCAACAAGAGATTTGGAAGAGCTGAATAACCAAACTGTATCACATACCATCCACTGTTTTTCATTTGTATAATCTTTATTAACCATAGTGAGTCAATTCATAGATAATCAGCTGTCATTCTCCAGTATCTGATCTTGTCTCTTTTTCTGTAGACATAGGTCTCTGCAGATTGGTTTCTGCAGACTAGAGTAAGGCTGGTCTATCACCTTAAAAGGAAAAATCTTGATAGCCCTTGAAGTGAGTCAGAAGTCATTTATACACCAGAGCACATATCCAGGTCAAGCAATGCTTGCGCTGGGGTACAGAGCCTGAAAGTTCAGACTTGACTGTCCTAGATCATATTCATCCTCTGTGTGTGTGTTATACTAACTGATTCTCAATCAGGTTGTCACCGTGGGTAGAGTGCTGTGGCATCATAACTCACAGCAACCTTAAACTCTTGGGCTCGAGCGATCCTCTTACCTCAGCCTCCTGAGTAGCCAAAATGACAGACATGTGCTACCACACCTGACTAGTTTTTCTATTTTTAGTAGAGATGGGTCACATTCTTACTCAGGCTGACCTCAAACTCCTAAGCTCAAGCAATCCAACCTTCTCGGCCTCCCAGAATACCAGGATTATAGGCATGAGCCCAGCCCATTCTCTTACTCTTCATTTAAAGTTTATTATTTTATCACAGAAATAATGTGTACATAATTTTATAAACTAAAGCATACTATAAAGCTCATAATGTAAAACACCTGTAGTCTTTGCTACTTGGAAAGCTAAGGCAGAAAGAGTTGAATCTAGCCTGAGTGCATAGCCACATCTCTAAAAGAATTTCTCATGTCTAATCTTTACTCTCAAAGACAGGCACTTTCTTTTTTTTTTTTTAAAGACAGAGCCTCAAGCTGTCCCCCTGGGTAGAGTGCTGTGGCATCACAGCTCACAGCAACCTCCAACTCCTGGGCTCAAGCAAGTCTTCTGCCTCAGCCTCTCAAGTAGCTGGGACCCAGGCGCCCACCACGATGCCTGGCTATTTCTTGGTTGCAGCTATCATTGTTTGGTGGACCCTGGCTGGATTCAGTCCCACCAGCTCAGGTGTATGTAGCTGGAGCCTTAGCCACTTGAGCCACAGGTGCTGAGCCCCGACATTATCTTTTTATCATCCCCCTTCTTCAGTCTAAAAACTGTCTCAAGAAATCAATTAAATTAAAGACAAAGTCAGCAAGAATCTGAACATAATTAGGAAGCATACAGCAGAGCTTAAGGAATTGAAAGAAGTATTCAAAGAATTTGAAAACACAATAGAGTTTTAGCAGTAGGGTAGAACATGGAGAGGAAAGAATTGCAGAAATTGAATACAAGACTTTTGAACTACCCCAATCATTCTAAGAAGCAGAAAAGAGCAAAATCAGAACAATCTTTTACAGAGATATTAGACTACATGAAATGAACAAACATGAATCATAGGGATTCCTGAAGGAGAAAGGGAGAATCCTAAAACCATGGAAGCTCTACTTAAAGACATCATGTAAAGAACTTCTTAAGCATTACAAGAGACCCAGAAATACAGACACTAGATAATTTCAGACCCCAGGACAACTCAAATCAAACAAAGCCTCTCCTAGACACGTTGTAATTAACTTAGCCAAAGTCAAAATGAAAGAGAAAATTCTGCAAGCAGCCAGGCATAAGCAACTTCTTATCCACATAGGGAAAAACTCAGGGTGACAGCAGACTTTTCAGAAGAAACTTTTCAAGCCAAAAAAGAGTGGTCATCTGTCTTTAACCTTCTCAAACAAAACAATTTTTCAGCCCAGGATTCTGTATCCTGCTAAACTAAATTTCATATTTGACAGAGAAATCAAATCTTTTACTGACAAGCAAGCATTGAGGAAATTTGCCACAAGACAGGCTCTGCAGGAAGTATGCAGACCCATCCTTTACACTGACCATCACAGTGGACCACCATCAAAGTAAAGATACTCAGAAACTAAAGGGCAAAGCCTAGCTTCCACAATGGCATGAGTGATAAAACTAGGCAACAGACCTTTGCAAAACAAAACAAACAGAACAACACCATACTTATCAATTCTCTCAATAAATGTGAACAGCTTCAATTCCTTACTGAAGAGGTACCAGCTGGCTGACTGGATAAAAAGGCACCAGCCAAGTATATGTGGAAATATATCTAACCTCCCAGGACAAAATAAGACTCAGGGTGATGGTTGGAAAACCATATGTCAAGCCAATGGTAATTGGAAAAATGCAGGAATTACCATCTTATTTGCAGATTTCTTAGGCTTCAAACCAACAAAAGTAAAGAAAAAGGTGGACACTATGTACGAGTCGAGGGAACAGTACAACAAGAAGACATTTCAATCCTAAATATCTGTGTGCCTAACTTAAATTTTCCCAAATATATAAAACGAACCCTAACCAATCTGAACAATGTGATATCCTGCAACACCATAGTAACAGGGGACTTCATGACCCCTCTAACAGAACTGGACAGATCTTCCAAGCAGAAACTAAAGAAAAAAGCAATGAATTTAAACAAGACATTAGAACAAATGGGCTTAATAGAACACTATATTCCAATAAATTACTTTCTTCTCTTTAGCCTGGGGATCATTTTCCATAATATACCTCTTCTTCCAACTCCTCATAGTCAAATCTTTCAGATTTTAGGTCACCTTTTTTTGAGACTTCCCCCCTGTTTTTATTTGTTTCAGTCTCTGCCTTTTGTTTTAGTGACTTTTCTCCTTTATAATTTCTCCTGGAAATTAGTCTGTGTCTAAAATTAAAGTCCTTTGGTACTGATTAGAAGCCCAGTGTACAGGCATGGCTTGACTCTGGAAGGCTTCCCTATAGATGGCCAAAGAGGATCAGGCCTTTTGGTCAGAGCTTCTCCTTCTTAATTCCTGTATCTATGGACCTGCTCCCTCAGATTTGTTCATTTTCTCAGAGAGGAATCTGTATCTTCTGGGGATAGAGTAACCTACCAATATTTTGGGAACCAAAGAGAATAAAAGAAAGAGTCTGTGAGTCTTCCAATTTAGCAGGTAAACTTTGTCTAAAATGCTTCTTTTCATTTTGGCACTTTAGCCCTTAGGTATTAATGTATCCTTGAGGACAGATCCTGAATGATCAGCTATTCCAAAGAACAGCCCTCAGTCTTCAACAGGGGATGGAAAGACTGATTAACTAGTGACATGAGATAATAGAAGGGATGTTGGAAAGTCTTTAAACTAATCTTCTTGTTTTTAGCCCTCATACCTCAGTTCCACGGAGGTTCCTGGTGGCACCTCCAAATTTGTGTGTACTACTGAGATTCTTGTGTCCTGTTGCTTTTATCACCAAAGGCTCTTGGCTATAGATGTTCCCAAGTCTATTAAGTCAGTTACCACAATTTCTTCTCTTTTAAATTTTCAGTATTTCTTGACTTCATTTGATTACTATCTTCTCCTCTCCCGTTTTCATTGTCTCTGTGATCTATGCATTTCTATTTCTTAACTGTTGTTTTAGAGGATTTGACAAGAAGCAGAGATGAGGAAGCATTTTCAGTCTACCATATTGAATGTGGAACTTTGTAGATATGTTCTTTTATGACAGCATTATTAAGATATAATTTGCATATCATAAAATTCATACTTTTAAAGTATACAATTTACTTTCTCTGATTATATATCCATTTTAGAAGATTTATCACAAGTAATGAGATCAAGTTAATAATTTAAAAGTTCCCACAAAAAAAAAGCCCAGGACTAGATTCCTCCATTGGTGAATTTACCAAATTTTCCAAGAAGAATTAATACCAGCCCTTAACAGATGCTTCAAAAAAATAGGAGAGGAGGGAACACTTTACAACTCATTTTATAAAGTCAATACAACCCGGAAACGAAACCCAAACACATTACAAGAAAAGCAAACTACACACTAGTACCCCTTATGAATATAAACACAAAAAAATCAATAAATTATTAGCTAACTAAATCATGAAACACAATAAAGGGATTATAATATACCATAATCAAATGGGATACATCCTAAAAATGCAAGGTTTCTTAACATATAAAAATAAATCAAAGAAAAAAGGGCTTCTGTCTTAAGTGGCACACATGTGGCAACTCAACTTCTCTTAGTGCAGAATCGACATCAAGAAATTTTGAAAGCATAATTTTTTTGGTACCTGGGTAGCTGGTGTTCATTGGTCCCAGCATCCACATTTATAAATAAATAAATAAATAAGTGATGTTAACAACATTGCAAAATAGGAAGCTCCTGACTCTTCACCCCATGGACACACCAATTCATGGATCACTTCCTTCTGAGAGGAAATCAGAGATAAAGTTGAGAGATTCCTATCCACAGGCAACTGAGAAAACATCCACATTGAATAGGTAAGAAAAGGTGAGGCTCACTTAGGGACAGACTCCACCCCAAGCCCTGCACCACAAGATCAGAAAGGGAACCTCCAACATTCAGCTTCTCCCTATGGAGAGAAGGACTTTACATATACTGTCCTCATTCTAATTTTCCTCATGAGTTGGCTCTTAATTTACCAGCTCTGGGAGTGGAGGAGATTAGACACATGTGAGTTTCTTTAGGACACAAGAAAAATGTGGCAATTTTATATAGGCACACACTTCTGGGGCTTCATCTCCCAGAAATGGTACAAAGAAGAGAATTAAAAACAGGAAAGAGGCTCGGCGCCTATAGCTCAACCGGCTAGGGCGCCAGCCACATACACCTAAGGTGGCGGGTTCGAATCCCCAGCCCGGACCCGCCAAACAACAATGACAGCTGCAACAAAAAAAAAAAAATAGCCGGGCGTTGTGGCGGGCGCCTGTGGTCCCAGCTACTTGGGAGGCGGAGGCAGGAGACTCACTTGAGCCCAGGAGTTGGAGGTTGCTGTGAGCTGTAATGCCACGGCACTCTACCCAGGGGGACAGCTTAAGGCTCTGTCTCAAAAAAAAAAAAAAAATTCTTTTCCGGCTTGGCGCCTGTGGCTCAACTGGCTAAGGTGCCAGCCACATACATCTGAGCTGGCAGGTTCGAATCCAACCCGGACCCGCCAATCAACAATGACGGCTGCAACCAAAAAATAGCTGGGCGTTGTGGCAGGCCCCTTTAGTCCCAGCTACTTGGGAGGCTGAGGCAGGAGAATTGCTTGAGCCCAGGAGTTGGAGGTTGCTGTGAGCTGTGATGCCATGGCACACAGCTTGAGGCTCTGTTCCCCCTCCCCCAAAAATTAAATAAATAAATAAAAAATTCTTTTCCAATTGCTTCAATTTCCTCATAGAAATAGGAAAAAATTCACCAATAGAGAATGAGATAGGGCAGAAAGTATAGCTTTGAAGTGGGAAAAAAGATAGGAAATAGTAATGTAAGAGTAGGAGAATAAATGGATTAATTAAGAAAATATGTATCACTGACTTAAACTGAAATCGGTTAGCAGGTTTTCCTCCACATAAGTTTGGCCCTATGGGTGCAGGTAAATATACAGAGAGGGTAAGTAGAGTTTAGGGATAACCAGGATACTGGAAGTCAAACAAGTATAACTAAGGGAGAGTCCAGAAGATGAACTGAGAATACATGCCAGGGAGTGATAATGACAACTGACCATGGAAAAGCAGAGTAAGGGGGGAAGTGAGTACATGAGGCGGGTGACGCAGAATGAAAAAGTGGTAAGACCAAGAGACTTTGACTGATCTTGCCAAAGTCTATATATTAAAAGAACTGAGGTGGAAGGCAGCGCCTGTGGCTCAAAGGAGTAGGGCGCCGGCCCCATATGCCAGAGGTGGTGGGTTCAAACCCAGCCCCGGCCAAAAATCGTAAAAAAAAATAAAAATAAAAATAAAATTTTTTTTGAGACAGAGCCTCAAGCTGTTGCCCTGAGTAGAGTGCCGTGGCACCACAGCTCATAGCAACCTCCAACTCCTGGGCTCAAGCGATTCTCCTGCCTCAGCCTCCCAAGTAGCTGGGACTACAGGCACCCGCCACAACGCCCGGCTATTTTTTGGTTGTAGCTGTCATTGTTGTTTGGCAGGTCTGGGCTGGATTTGAACTTGCCTGCTCAGGTGTATGTGGCTGGCGCCTTAGCTGGCTGAGCCACAGGCACTGAGCCAAAAAAAAATATTAATAAAAGAAGTGAGGTGGAAAGATACCTGTCTTTGGAGAGTAGGCTATTACAGGCAATATCATGCTGGTCATGTAAGAACTACTATAGCACAGAACCAAATTTTTGAGATTCCAACATTTAATAAGAAACTTCAGTGCAGAAGTAAAATGAAAATCCAGGCATCTAATCTGAGTTGCAGATGAGAGGATTAAAGGTAGATGATTAAATAAAGCCTAGGAATTTCTAATATTTTCTGTATAATTTATCAAAAACTATAGAAAACAAATCCCCAAATTAAGGAAAACAATGATTCAGGTTTTTAAAAAAGTATGCAAGCTGACTGATAACACTGTTTCCAAAGAAGATTCAATCACCTTATTACTTTCCATGTGTGTGACCACTTAATTGTTCAATATGTGTACATGGGGTCTAGAGTCCTATACTTCTCTGCTAAATTTAAAATTATGTGCCTTTTTTTTTTAGTTTATCCCTTTGAGCCATGATTAACAATTTCTATCTATCCCAAACAGTGAGAAATCATCACTTTAAGAAGAAAAAACATCTGCATGCCCCTCCTGTGCCATCCCAAAAAGAATAAGAAAAAACAACTTTGAAATTTAAAGATTTCATAGCAAATCATCACCCAAACATGTAAATTGTGTGTATTTTTAATTACCTACTTTTCAAATCCACCTATAAAACATAACTTTACATTCAATCTGTTAAACAGTTAAAAAGACAATTAAGAGTACTTTTCCATAGCCTGGAAAAAAAATGAGTCTTGGTTTTCATTCTGATGGGAAAAAATAAACCACATAACATATACCAAAATCTATCAAATTCATAGCAAGTGTGAATGGCAATGGTTACTTTACTCACCTCCTTAATAGCATCTTCATTAGGGAGCATAGAACATAAACATGTGATATAGGCTTGCTGAAAAGATGCCACATTTGGAATTTCTTTAGATTCTGCACATAATTTTGATAAAGCAGTAGCCTGGGGGATGAGGTTAGATTTCAACAAATGTTTTATTCGCATCTGCAGAAAGGAGGGTCCTTCTTGTGCAATCAATTTATTGACTAGAAAAAAAGGAAAAACAAAACAGTTTGATAAGATAACATAACACATAACATGTTAGCCTTGTTAAGATGAAAGTTTGATACCTTTTTTTTTGAGACACAGTCTCAATTTTCTTGCCCTGGGTAGAGTGCTGTAGGATCACAGCTCACAGCAACCTCAAACTCTTGGGCTCAACTGATCTTGCCTTAGCCTCCCAAGTATCTGGGACTACAGGTGCCCACCACAATGCCTGACTAATTTTTCTATTTTAGTAGAGATGGGGTCCTGTTCTTGATCAGGCTGGTCTCAAACTCCTGAGCTCAAGCAATCCACCCACCTCTGTCTCCCAGAGGGCTGGGATTACAGGCGCAAATCACCGCGCCCAAACTGATATCTTTTCTTGTTATTGCTGACTTGTTTTAATTAATAAAAGTTCAGATGACATAAATATTAAGCTTATTCTGGTCTCAATACTCATCTAATAGAGATGAGAGGAAAATAATTTTGCTAATAATTCCTACATTAGTAGCTTTATTTTGGACATCAAATTTTTTAATAAAGCTGCTAATGTTTTATCAAAATTAATTTGACTTCCTTCACTTTATGATAGAAAGGAATAGTGAAATTAACTATAATTGTAAGTGCAAGAAAATGAAGGAAGTAACCTTTTGTAACATCAATCAGTTACCAAGAGAATGCTTATGAAATACCAAGTTTTAAACTGAATGTTTTTAAATACCTCTCATTTATTCTTCACACCACCACCAAGGCAAGTATTATTATCCCCAGTTTAAGGTTAAGAAAATTAATATTCAGAGAAGTTGGGTAACTTGCCAAGGATTCCAAAGCCAGTGGTGCTCTTTCCTCTAAACCAGGCATTTCTCAAAGTGTGTTCCACCGACCAAAAGACCTGAGAGATAGTCCTAGAAAAAAAAAGGATTCCTTGGTCAAATCTCTGAACAGTCCTGCAATAAAGAAAACTGTTCACTTTTATTTAATGCAATGTTTCCCAAACTGATTTGACCAGAGAACCCTTTTACACATTATTAGTAACCTGTAAAATATATGTTCCAGGTTCAGTACACACTTTGGAAAATGCTGCTATGAACAGTACTGAATGTTAAGCACCTGACCACTGATTGTACAATGCTCTGAACAAGCCCTTATATTTTGAATAGCAGATACTTAACAAGCGTGTGACATCATTATACAGAATTACTTAAAGAACAGAGGTGGGAATATTACCTGTCAAGCCAAGTGGTAGGTAAACAAACTGTTTTAAGTGGTTGGCCTAAAATATTGTTTCTCAGACTTACAAGTGCCTTTTGAATCACCTGGGGAGCTTATTAAAATGCAGATTTTGATTCATTAGGTCTGGGATGGGACCTGAGATTTTGCTTTTCTAATAAGCTCCCAGGTGATGCCCCACTGTCAGGTATGTGGACACACACGCACACACAAACACACCTGTATATACACACACAGTTATACAGATTCACACTAAGAATAAATAACTGGCTCAATTTTAACAACATATCAGAAGCAACTGTGAAGCTTTAAAATTATCTTCAAATATATATATATACATATATAAAAATCTGACAAATTTCAAAAGGCATACAAAAAGATATACAGGTAAAAGTTGTTTGTCTCCTAATTTCACCCCAGTGTCCTATTTTCCCTCCTGAGAAACAAGTTTCCAATTTTTTGTTTATCCTTCTGGAAACATTCTATGAATAAAGAAAATCTTTTTTTTTGGCCACTTGATATGTATGACCAATACATTTAGGGTTACCCTCATTATTTTTAACTGAATAGTATTCTACTGTGTGGATGTACTGTAATTTATTTACCCAATCCCCTATTGATACAGACTTGCAAGCTGTTTCCAGTCCTTGTCAGTTATCAATAATGCTGTAATTTACAACCCTATGCATAGCTCATTGCAAACATGTGAATAAATCTATATAACAAAATCTTAGAAGTGGCATGGCTAGATTAAAGGCTTTGTTCATCTGTAATATTAACTCATAATGCCGAATTATTCTTCAAAAATTGTAGCAATTTATACTCCAAGCAGTAACATACAAATTGCCCATTTCCTAAGGCACTTCAAAAAGTTTTGAATCCCAGAGCTCTACATCTCAAGATTTTGATTTAGTAAGGGGAGCCTAGACCTTGATATGGTTTTAAATTATATAGATATTCTAATATGTAGCCAAAGTCAAAACCACAGAGCAAAAATAGATCATATTCAGTTGGATTTTTAGTACCACAGAATGAACTTAAAATCATACCCTCCACTCACTTATTTGTTACTTCTATTTTCAAAGTATTCTCTCAATTATCCAAAATTAAAATTTTGGCATTATCCTTCCTTGCTACTTATTTTCCTCAAGGAATTCAACGTAGTTATCATATCTTAGCAATTCTTTTTAAACTCTCTCCAATCTAATTTCCCCATATTATTTCCTGCCCCCCCCCCATCTTAGTCTGCCTACCATCAGATTCTGTTGTATTTATCTGCTTTATGAGGATGGAAATAATTTTACAATTCCCATAGGAGGCAACATACCCCCAAACAGGCGTGTTATCTACACAACCCACCCTGTTCCAAGTTCTCACAGCATTTTACTTCTTTTACTACATTCTCTTTTCTCTTTAAGTACAGTAATAAGGGATCATAGTGGGAAAAGGTTGAGATTTCAGGCTTTAGAATCTCCGATCTGAGGTTAAATCCTGATTCTGACCCATAGCTATGCAACCTGTGGACAAATTAACTAACCACTCTGTGCCTTTCATCCGTAAAAAGATTAATAATACCAGAAATGCAGATAAGACACTTAGCACAATGCTCGGCACAGAGTAAATGTTCACTACTACTTGCTATTATATTTCTCTTTCATTTCCTTTATTATGCTGCCAGCTGTTTGTGATAAAATACTATATCTTGTTAACTTCTATGTTCCCTACAGCACTAAGCACAGATTTTATATATTACAGATATTTAATAAAACCATGTACTGAGCAACTGAAAGATTATCACTTCCCAATCAAAAAACATTTGTCATCCTTTCATCTAGGCTCAAATTCTGCCTCCACAATTTTAACTATATGTGTGGCACATGTAGCTCAAGCAGTTAAGGTGCCAGACACACACACCAGAGCTGGCAGGTTCAAATCTGGTCCGGACCTGCCAAACACTGACAACTACAACCAAAAAATAGCTGGGCGTTGTGGTGGGTGCCTGTAGTCCCAGCTACTTGGGAGACTGAGGCAAGAGAATCACTTAAGCCCAGGAGTTGGAGGTTGCTGTGAGCTGTGACGCCACAGTACTCAACCCAGGGTGATAGCTTGAGGCTCCACCTCAAAAAAAAAAAATTTTTTTTTAAAACTATATGGCCTTGGGTATGTACAATCTCTCATCTGTTTTGTGGATTAAATGAGATATAAAAGCACAAATAAAGTTCCCAACATGTACCAGGCATTCTGAAAATCATAGCTATGATTTTTACAAGGTAAACTATTTTAGTCAATATATTGCCAACTATAATTAAGCCACTGCTATATCAATTTTTCACATATAGCTAAATGTTATATGTTAAAAATCATTTTACGATACCGTATTTACTAAAATTTATGTTTTAAAAGGAAATGTGCCATACAATGAGAAGTCTCACTCCCAGTCGTTGATCCTCTCTATGTTTTATTTTTTCAAATGTTTTAACATGAACAAAAATTTTAAGTCCTATAACATCTCCTCCCACCCAGATTCAATAACTGGTCTATCATATTTGCTTAACCTAGCTTTTCTTTTCTGAACCATTTAAAAGTAACTGGCAGACAGCACGATACTTTATCTTATACTATATACTTCATGGTATAAAAGCATTAACATTTAAAGTCCAGTTAAAGGCTCAGCGCCTGTGGCTCAAGCGGCTAAGGCACCAGCCAAATACACCTGAGCTGGCAGGTTTGAATCCAGCCCAGACCCTCCAAACAACAATGATGGCTGCAACCAAAACAATAGTGGGCATTGTGGCAGGTGCCTGTAGTCCCAGCTACTTGGGAGGCAGGAGACTTGCTTGAGCCCAGGAGTTGGAGGTTGCTGTGAGCTGTGATGCCACAGCACTCTACCCAGGGCAACAACTTGAGGCTCTGTCTCAAAAATAAAAAAAATCAGTTCTTCAGGGTGGCAACTCTGGCTCAAGGAGTAGGGTACCAGCCCCATACACCGGGGGGGCGGTGGGTTTAAGCCTGGCCCTGGCCAAAACTGAAAAAAAAAAAAAAAAATCAACTCTTTAGTGATGTCTTTACTGATAATAGCAGGCAGACATGTCTGTCAACAATTAGCATTTACTACATACCTCAGTTATAACCTGTATTTTTCTGGGCAATTGAGGGAGATACACAAAATTTAAGGACAAAGAAATTTAAAAAATAATTATAAGCCTTAACACATTCAGATCTAAACTGAAATGCACTATTAAGTTCCTTGGAGGTTATGCTTCTGATTACTACTTAGTGAACAAAATGAAATATGTAATATCTGCACTACAGGTACAGTGAAGATATAAAAAAAGCTTCCTAAGATTTTGACTGGAAGTTAGGTCGAGGGCCAGTTGTACAATTAGGCAGGGAATAGGTTGCCCGCCACTTACACTGTAATCCTCAGTATAATTCCTCAGATATACATATAACATGTACCCATTCAGAGTCTTATGTATATAGGGTTTGCTTGATTAATTCTACTCAACAGATACAATACCACATAATGTTAGGTAAGCAATGCTTTTTTCCATTTCTTAATGTTTTTCTGTGTTAAAATAATTAATTACTATTAACTCCTGAGGTAGGTTGATGAGGGAAAATACATTGGGGATATTTAATGAAACTCCATCCTTTTCCCTCTTGGGTTTGGACCTGCCTCACAGAGCATGCATTCTTCTCTGCTCAAGATTTATCTTTCAGTCTCCTTTGGATGCATTAAAAATAAAAACAAAACAAAAAAACCCAAACTTATCTAGACTAGGCTCTAATTCTAGGATGCTTTTAAAACTACTGTTGGCTTTGTCCTCCAACAGCTTTTATCAATAATACAGGTGACGTCTTAGACTCCATCTGCCTGTATTTACAAAGTACAAAGGCATGCCATTTATTGAGGACCCCAACAGAAAACAATAAACACCAATCTCTTTTCTATTTAATGGTTTTTTTCTTTTTTTGCAGTTTTTGGCCGGGGTTGGGTTTGAACCAGCCATCTCTGGCACATGGGGCTGATGCCTTACTCCTTTGAGCCATAGGGGCCGCCCCAGCTTTTTTCTTTATTCTTTTTTTCTTGTCAGTACAACTGATAAGCTGTAGAATTATCAGAGAAAAAGCACCAAAAGAAAACCTAAGAGAGGGCGGTACCTGTGGCTCAAAAGGGTAGGGCACCAGCCCTATATGCTGGAGGTGGTGGGTTCAAACCCAGCCCCGGCCAAAAACTGCAAAAATAAATAAATTTTAAAAAATAAAGTCTATTAAAAAAAAAAACCTAAGAGCCTTTTTTTCATTTTGAGACAGAGTCTTATTCTGTTGTCTCAATGCAACCTCAAATTTATGGGCTCAAGCGTTCCTACCTAGCTCAGCCTCCCAAGTAGCTGATTAAACAGTTATCCACCACCACACTCAGATAATTTTTCTTTCTTTCTTTTTTTTTTTTTTGAGACAGAATCTCAACTATGTTGTTCTGGGTACAGTGCTGTGGTGTCATAGTTCATAGCAACCTCAAACTCTTGGGCTTAAGCAATTCTCTTTTTTTTTTTTTTTTGAGACAGAGCCTCAAGCTGTCCCCCTGGGTAGAGTGCCATGGCATCACAGCTCACAGCAACCAACTCCTGGGCTCAAGCGAGTCTCCTGCCTCCGCCTCCCAAGTAGCTGGGACCACAGGCGCCCACCACAACACCTGGCTATTTTTTGGTTGCAGCCGTCACTGTTGTTTGGCAGGTCCGGGCGGGGATTTGAACCCGCCACCTTAGGTGTAGGTGGCTGGCGCCCTAGCCGGTTGAGCTATAGGTGCCGAGCCAGCTTAAGCAATTCTCTTGTCTCAGCCTCCCAAGTAGCTGGGACTACAGGAGCCTGCCACAACACCCAGCTATTTTTTGTTGCAGTTGTCATTGTTGTTTAGCTGGCGCAGGCTGGGTTCAAACCCGCTACCCTCAGTGTATGTGGCTGGCACCATAACCACTGTGCTATGGGCACCGAGCCCTATTTTTTATAGAGACAGGGCTTCATTATGCTGGTCAGACTGGTCTTCAACTTCTTGCCTCAAGCAATCCTCCTGCCTCAGTCTCCCAAAAGTGCTAAGATTATAGTCATGAGCCACCATGCCCACTCAATCTCAGCATCTTTATGCCTATCTTCTCACTATACAGAAAGACCCAAATAGCATATATATGGTAGGTGGTCAAACTTATTGAATGAATAAGCTAGCTAGGATATTTTAAGGGATCAACATTCAAATGGCTTATTCTAAATCTGCAACTAAAGATACCTCAAAAAGTGTAATTATTTCTTCTGAAATTGGTTTTCGGCTCGGCGCCTATAGCTCAACTGGCTAAGGTGTCAGCCATGTACACCTAAGGTGGCGGGTTCGAATCCCTAGCCTGGGCCCGCCAAACAACAATGATGGCTGCAACCAAAAAATAGCCGGGCGTTGTGGCGGGCGCCTGTGGTCCCAGCTACTTGGGAGGCGGAGGCAGGAGACTCACTTGAGCCCAGGAGTTGGAGGTTGCTGTGAGCTGTAATGCCACAACACTCTACCCAGGGGGACAGCTTGAGGCTCTGTCTCAAAAAAAAAAAAAAAAAGATTTGTTTTGTTGAAAGTATGCTACTTAATACACATCAAAGGGCATCTTATAAAACAAAGCATTACAGAAACATTTCCAAAAGCAAGTTTGGAAAACAGAAGAAAAACCATATTTGATCACC
>CAUYTI010083716.1:0-10766 GCA_963575145.1 Galago senegalensis
GGCGGGTTCGAATCCCCAGCCCGGGCCCGCCAAACAACAATGACGGCTACAACCAAAAAATAGCCAGGCGTTGTGGCGGGCGCCTGTGGTCCCAGCTACTTGGGAGGCTGAGGCAGAAGACTCGCTTGAGCCCAGGAGTTGAAGGTTGCTGTGAGCTGTGATGCCATGGCACTCTACCCAGGGGGACAGCTTGAGGCTCTGTCTCAAAAAAAAAAAAAAAAATAGGGTAAAAAAAATCACCTCTTCAAGGAAAGTAAGCAGCACGGTAACATCACCAGAACACCTCCATCAGCTGTTAATTGTGGCAATAAACAGTGGCTTTCAGTCTCCACTTATATTTTGATTGTGACCCATCACATGTGGCCAAGTGTGGAATTTTCCATTCATGGCATCCTATTAACACTCAAAAAGTTTAAAATGTTCTCAACACAAATGAGAGTTTAAATGTTTGAGGTGATGGATATCCTACTTACCCTAATTTGATCCTTGTATACAATATCAAAATATTAATTGTACCCCATAAGTAAGTAAGTGCAAATATTATATATCAAGAAAGAAGAAAAAGTTTCAGATTTTGGAGGATTTTGGGTTTTCAGATTACGGATACTATAACTATTAATATATGTGAATTACTACAATCAAGGCCTCCCTTTGTAAGATAATTTTTAGAAAGAAGTCATGACTGGGGCAGCATCTGTGGCTCAAAGGAGTAGGGTGGTCCCATATACCAGAGGTGGTGGGTTCAAACCCCACCCTGGGCCAAAAATTGCAAAAAAAAAAAGAAGTCATGACTGATGTTGCTTTGGTGGTAACTATCATCCCACAGCCTCTTCACTCTAACAAGGATTCGTTTTCCTTGCTGAGCTGAGGGAGTAGGCCTAAGCTTTCCTGTTATTAGTACATGAACCTTTCACCCACAGTAGATTGGGTTAGGGGCGCCAGAAAACCTAACCCAAGCTGGGCAAATCAAGATTCTGTTTCTAGAAGCTGAACTTAGGACATAATAATAAAAAATATCAGCTATTTAAAGGAGAACATAGAACTGGGACTATGTCAGACAATTTCTTGACAAGTGCAAAAACAACTGTCCTAAAAAGAAAAGAGAAAGAGGGAGGCAGGAAGAGGAGTAGATAACCATATATATGGTCCTGCAGAAATTGAGAGACAAGCACATAATCACAAGTTTAAAGTCTAGACCTCTTATGTTCCTGTATATTTCTGACCTTGGACTCTGTGAGATAACCCCTGTGTTTCACCAAGAACTTCCATTTTCTGTATAAATTGATTTGCAGGGGGTTTCTGTTTCTTATAGCCAAACAATGGTTACAGTGGCCAAAGCAAAGAAGAACTTATACCCTCCTGAAAACTTAATGTATGTTGGAGGCACATAGGTCCAATATTCCTCTTACCTGCAGTTTTAAATTATAAGACATCGTTACCTACAGTGTGTTCTGTAGAACAATGAATGATTCTCCCAAGTAGTTCTGTGAAATAAGGAATCCAAGATCAGATAAGTTTAGGAAGTGCTGCATAATCCCTTTGGGAGATTAATATATATCAGCATATTTAAAGTTTTGAGAAATTCTGCATCAAAGACTTCAACTCTCTTTAAACCAGCATTACCAAATGTGTATATACTTTTAAACATAATATACATTAAAATTTCTTGGAACATGTGCCCTGAGGACAGTAACTCTGAAAGTTGCTATTATAGTGATTTAGGAGGAGTACTTTTGTTGCAGGAAAAATAGGAGACTGTTAAAGAATGCTCTCTCCCCTTCCCTTTTCAGCAACTAACAAACAATAAAAGGATTACTTACCAAGGAAAAAAAAGTGAGTGCCGACCCTAAGGAAAGCATTGCTCCCATCAGAAGTCTGACTACTTAAGTGAAATTTAGAGATGGAATTAAAAGTCTTACATTATATTTTACTCTGGGTGAGAAAATGCAATTTCAAGTGGAGTGAAAGATCTCCAAAGAATGACTTGAAACTTGTAGCTTTTCTTGAGTGACTGGTAAATTCAGGATCTCCCTCTAGGAACTCTTTAGGCCATGTTTGACAGCCAGTAGAAAACCCCCTGATTACGACAGCCATTTTATATTACCTCTGTGCCCTGAATAAATTAGCAGGACTAAAGAGATTGCTTGATACAGTGACTTCCTGACCAAATGAAGTAATAAATAAGAGCTCAATTTGGTACTCCTTTTAGAGTAGAGCTGGCTTACACAAAATGACTTAAGAATAAAGACAGGAAGTAAAACTGTACTAACAATCATCTTTAAGATCAAACCATTTTTTCTGTTTGTGTTTGTCTTAAGAAGTTTTTAGGTTAAGAGAAAGATGGTGATTATTAAACCCCTGGGGTGGGCCTGACCCTGTACTAGCCACTTTATACTTTACTAATCTACTGCTCAGGATAACTTTCTTTAAGTATGTATTATTACAACCCTTTTACAGCTAGGGATACCAAGACTATAAAAGGTAGGCAGCTTTATCACAAGTTTTCAGTAACCTTTACCACATAAAACAAGTTCCATCTGACTTTAGAGTTCTCATACTTTCTATTTAAACATGCTTTTCCCACAGTAGCCAAAAGATACTTCATACATGGTACAGTAAACAATGCAAGCTGGCTAACAATATAAACGAAGAAAGAATCAACTACACACCTGTTAAAAAGGCCAAAATCCAGAACACTGAAAACACCAAATTCTGGCAAGCATGAGGAGCAACAGGACTCTCACTCACTGCTGCTGGGAATGCAGAATGATACAGTCACTTTGAAAGACAGTTTGGCAGTTTCTTACAACACTAAACATACTCTAACCACACTCTAGCAATTGTGCTCCTTAGTATTTACCAAAAAAAGGTAAAAGTTTATATTCACACAAAAACCTGCACGTGGATATTTATAGCACCTTTGATCATAATTGCCAAAACCTGATGAATGAGGAAATAAATTCTGGTAATTCCAAACAATGGAATGTTATTCACTGCCAAAAAGAAATGAGCTATCAAGCCATGAAAAGATATGAAGGAACCTTAAATGCATATTACTAAGTGAAAGAAAATAATCTGAAAAGTCTATGGACTGTATTATTTCAACTATATAATATTCTTGAAAAGGCAAAAACTATGGAGACAGTGAAAAGATCAGTGCATGCCAGGGATCGGAAGGAAGGCGGGATGAACGAGCGGAGCACGGAGGATTTCTAGGGCAGTGAAACTACTCTGACGCTAATGGTGAATACATGTTATTGTACGTCTTTCCCAACCCAAAGAATGTCTGACACCAAAGAGTGGACCCTAATACAAACAATGGACTTTGGCTGATAGTGATGTATGATATAAGTTCATAGGTGGTAGTACATGTACTACCACAGTGCGGGGTGCTGACAATGGAGAGGCAGGCGTACATAGGGCAGGGTATATATGGGAAATCTCTGTCCCTTCCTCTCAATTGTTCTGTGAACTTAAAATCACTCTAAAATAAAGTCTTCCAGTAAGACTGTAACTTCAAAAAATGAAAATATCCCAGGAGGCGAAAGTGGACAGATTGCTGGAGCTCACAAGTTCGAAACCATCCTGAGCAACAGAGAGACCCCCCATTTCTTAAAAACAACCAGGCATGGGTGGCGCTTGTGGCTCAAGGAGTAGGGCACCGGCTCCATATACCAGAGGTGGTGGGTTCAAACCTGGCCCTGGCCAAAAACTGCAAAAAAAAAAAAAAATAGCATAACCAGGCATTGTGGTGGGGGGCCTGTAGTCCCAACTACACTGGAGGCTAAGGCAAGAAAATCACCTGAGCCCAAGAGTTTGAGGTTGCTGTGAGCTACATTGCCATAGTACTCTATCCAGGGTGACAAAGTGAGACTCTGTCTCAAAATAATAAACAAAAAATAAAAATAAAGTGTGTTTTTTTTAAAGAAGGGGTATGTGTGTGTGCACACATGTGCTTACTTTTTACCAAAGCAAAACATTAATTCAATTTCATGTAAAAAAAAATTTTTGACCCCAAAAGGAATTTCTGGCTAGGATTTCTTTTTCTAAGCATGACTATTTCAATTCAGTGAATATGTCTATTAACAGTATTAGAAGATATATTCAATGCATCAGTCAACTTTAGTGTTTTAAGGACAAACAAGAACCTTGAAACATTAAGGTTTCAATGTTCATGACATGACCAGGATTATCTAAATTGAGGCACTGATTAAAATGTTTTGTCAGAGAACAGTTTACTCAAGGAAACCTGGATGAATTGCTGTGAATCACTGGTCAACTATTAAATGACACATATAAGGTGGAAGATGAGGTCCCTGAACTGTTTTTTTCCATTTCTTCTGTCTTTTAACCTCAATTCTCGTTGTACCTTGAAGACAACTACTTTCTAATGATGCTTATAAAATCAAACAAAGAACATTGCCTAACAAAGTACCAAAAAGATTGTTCTAAAACAAATGAAATTAACTGTATATCAAATTGATGATGTAACCATGCAAAAAAAGAACTACTTTTAGCATTTTTAGAATGTAAGATTTTGACTATTTGTTTTAGAGATGTGTATTCTGAAGAAAAGGATTGCATAATCTGAGGACAAAAGGCAAACTTTAAATTTCTTTTAATAGTCTAATTGTTAAAAAAATTGATACCATTTTGAAATTTTTATGGCTATTATTAAGGCAATTGATTATGTTAATGTATTATGATCCAAAACTTTCTGTGTAATAAATGTAAGACATAAATAGAAAAGTCCAGGTCAAGTGGCTCACATCTGTCATCCTAGAATTTTGAGAGGATTGCCTGAGGCCAAGAGTTCTAGACCAGTCTGAGCAACATAGAAAAAAATAGAAAAATTACCCAGGCATGATGGTGTGTGTCTGTAGTCCCAGCTACTCAGGAGGCCGAGGCAGGAGGATCTCGTGAGCCTATGCATTTGAGGTTGCAGTGAGCTGTGATGAGCCTATGAATTTGAGGTTGCACTCCAGCCTGGGCAACAGAGCAAGACCTTGTCTCAGGAAAAAAAAAAGAGTTTCATAATCTTTTATTTCCTGAAAAAACTTAGATACAGTGGCAACCTAATAGCAATGAAGAACAATATGCTCAGATTAAAAGTAGTGCCCCCTTATTCATGGTTTCCCTTTTCAAGTTTTCAGTTACCCATGGCCAATCATGATCCCAAAATATTACATGGAAAATTCTAGAAAGAAAAAACTATAAATTTTAAATTGTGCACTATTCTAAACAGCATGATGAAATCTCAAGCCATTCCATCTCACTTGGGATGTGAATCATCCCTTAGACAAGTATACCCACACCCTGTACACTACCTGCCCATTATCATTGACACCGTCTGCTCCTAATATCCAGCCATCAACAGCATCATGGTTCCATGATCCAGGATCCCCCCAAAACAGATGATCCTCTTCTTATGTATCCTCAGAAGGTCAACAGCAGTCCAAAACTATGTCACGGCGCCTCTGTCATTCGCTTCACATTATCTCATCACATAAACATTGATCATCTCACATCATCACAATAGGTACAGTACAATAAGATTTTATTTATTTTGAGATAGAGTCTCACTTTGTCACCCTTGGTAGAGTGCCGTGGCATCATAGCTCACAACCTCCTCAAACTCTTGGGTTCAAGCAGTCCTCTTGCCTCAGCCTCCCTAGTAACTGGGACTACAGGTGCCTACCACAACACCTAGCTATGTTTTTTAGTGATGGGGTTTTGAACTCCTAAGCTCAAGTAATCCACCCACCTCTGCTTCCCAGAGTGCTGGGATTACAGGCATGAGCCACTACACTGGGCCCAAGATTTTATTTTTTAGACGTTTTTGGTTTTATTTTTGTTTTTAGTAGACATGGGGCCTCACTACTATCATTGCCAAGGCTGGTCTTGAACTCCTGGCCTCAAGCAATTCTTCCACCTTAGCCTTCCAAAGTGCTGGCATTATACATGTGAGCCACCACACCTGGCCTCGGTAAGGTATTCTGAGAGAGACACGTGTTCACATAAACTTTTATTATAATATCTTGTTACATTTGTTCTGATTTATTAATCATTAACATTTACTGTTTCTAATTTATAAATTAAACTTTATCATAAGTATGTATGCATAGGAAAAAGCAGTATATATAGGGTATAGTACCATCCTCAGCCTCAGGCATCCACTAGGGGTCTTGGAATATATCCCCCATGGACAACGGGGACTACTGTGCCTAAGTTAGCTGATTCCAGGTCTAGAACAAAAACGTATAGAATGAGCCTGAGATATCCTGTACTTGAGGGCAAGGTAGTCATCAAAGATAGCGGGGGTCAAACTAAAATGATACAAAAGTCTAATTACTCTGCAGCTTCCTCTAGTCACGCACAGAAAAATCTAAACATCCAAAGGACACATGACTACAACTGATTGAAACACACTGAATGAATAAAATCTATGAGTTCACAATGATATGAAAAAGAGTAAGAGGCCAGATATTATAATCCTAGCAACTTGGGAGATCAAGGTAGGAGGATTGCTTAAGCCCAGGAGTTCAAGACCAACCTAAGCAAGAGCAAGAACCCCCATCTTTACAAAAAAAAAAAGAAAAATATTAGCTGGGTGTGGTGGGTGCCTGTAATCCTCAGCACTTCGAAGACTGAGTCAGAAGGATTGCTCGAGTCCAAGAGTTTGAGGTTGCAGTAAGCTACAATGATGCCGCTGCACTCTAGTTTGAGAGACAGAGCAAGACTGTCTAAAAAAAGAAAAAAGAGGAGTGGGGAGAGGGGAGGAGGGAGAAGTTTTGGTAAACTCTCATCTAACGTGCACAATGTAGGGTATATGGCACCTCCTGAGTGAAGAGCTCAACTCTACAACTTGGACGGACTTTACCTAACAAATGCAAACAATGTAACCTAATCATTTATACCCTCATATTAACATGAAAAAAATTGAATAAAATAATAAGAAGAAAAAGAAACAAAAGAGAAAGAAGCTAATTAATTTTTTCAAAAGCCATAGGCACCATTAGAAGTAGTTAGGGCATCATATTCTATTTCTTGGGTTGCTCGAAAAAAGTACCTCAGACTGGGTGGCTTAAACAGTAAAAATTAATTTCCTCAGAATTCTAGAGGGTGGAAATCTGAGATCAAGTTCTGAACAGAGTTGTTTTCTTCTGATACCTCTGTCCCTGGCTTGTAGACGGCCATTTTCTCCCGTGTCTTCGTGTGGTCTTCCATCTGTGCCTGTCTGTCCAGATTTCCTTTTCATATAAGAACATCATTCATATTAGACTGAGACCCACTTTAATGAACTAATTTTAACTTACTGCTCTAAATTCCCTCTTTATACACATAGCTACTGAGGGTTATAACTTTGACGTGAATTTTAGGAGACACAATTCAGTAAGGACAGAAATTAAGTATTTACTTTGAAAATTAGAAATTAAAGGATAAAACAAAAGAATGTATTCTGCCTGTTCTATACAAACAGTATTTTAGAATCTCTAAGTAGCCCTAATTGAAAAAGAGATACTGGTCGGTGCCTGTGGCTCAGTGAGTAGGGCGCCGGCCCCATATACCGAGGGTGGTAGGTTCAAACCTGGCCCTGGCCAAACTGCAACAAAAAATAGCCGGGTGTTGTGGCGAGTGCCTGCAGTCCCAGCTACTCTGGAGGCTGAGGCAGGAGGATTGCCAAAGCCCAAGAGCTGATGCCACAGCATTCTACCGAGAACGACAAACTGAGACTCCGTCTGTTAAAAGAGAGAGAGAGAGATACCTAGTTAATAAATATAAAGGAATGACAGATTTAGAAAACCATGAGCAACTGGGTTGGGCAGTGCTCATCAACGGATGATAAAACTGTTAGGAGAAAGGTGGATAGGTCACTGCACAATGTAAAGATTAAGCTGCTACTCCTTAAATCTACCAATTTAGCATCACTTAAAGTGGGACAACCAGACATTATATGCCTCTGATGTGGGGCATATAGGATGAAATATAAAGCATTGCTGAAGTGTTCTTGAGATAATTTAAAAAATGTTATGATTATCAGTTTGATGATACTTAGGATGTATTATTAAATTTTAGGTATGATAATATATGAAAAGAAAGCCCTCATCAGGAGTTCGAGACCAGCCTGAGCAAGAGTGAGACCCCATCTCTACAAAAAAATAGAAAAACTATCCAGGCCTTTTAGCAGGTGTCTATAGTCCCAGCTACTTAGGAGGCTGAGGCAAGAGTTTGCGCTGTGAGCTATGATGATGCCATGGCACTTTACTTAGGGCCGCAGAGTGAAATTCTGTCTCAAAAAAAAAGAAAGAAAAGAAAAGAAAAAAAAAGGAGATATTACAAGTGATATCACAGAAATACAAAACAATCATCCCTAAATACTATAATAACCTCTATAAACTGGAAAACACTGAGGAAATGAATGAATTCTTGAAAACCCACAACCTCCCTAGGTTCAGTCAGAAAGAAACAGAACTCCTAAACAGACCAATATCAAGTGACGAAATTGAAATAGCAATAAAAACCTTCCAAAGAAAAAAAGTTCCAGACCAGATGGTTTCACAGCCAAGTTTTACCAGACCTACAAAGAGAAATCAGTACCTATACTGCAGAAATTATTTCATAACATCAAGAAGAAAGGAATCCTTCCCCAACATGTTCTGTGAAGCCAGTATCACCTTGTTACCAAAGTCAGGAAAGAAATTTATTTTTAGAAACTACAGAAGGGAAGGAAGAAGGGGTAGGTGATATAGGTAAGGTAAAATGCTGATAACTACTGGAACCCAGAGACCAGTACTTCCCAAAATGTGGTCCCTCAACCAGTAGTATTAGCTCTGTTTGGAAACTTGTTAGAAATGCTAATTCTTAGACCCACCCAGACTCTCTGGGTCAGAAACTCTGAGCGTAATCTATGCATTAAACCCTCAAGGTGATTTTGAGGCAGCTGAAATTTGAGAACCACTGTGTTAGACAAAAAGGGCTTTTAAAAATTGTAAGGATGTTGACTATTTTTTAACATGTTTGGAAATATAAAAGTGTTTTTTTTAAAAAAAAAAAAAAAGGGGGGTGGTGCCTGTGGCTCAGTGAGTAGGGTGCCGGCCCTATATACCAAGGGTGGCAGGTTCAAACCCGGCCCTGGCCAAACTGCAACAAAAAAATAGCCGGGCACTGTGGTGTGTGCCTGTAGTCCTAGCTAATCAGGAGGCTGAGGCAAGAGAATTACCTAAGTCCAAGAGCTGGAGGTTGCTGTGAGCTGTGATGTCACAGCACTCTATAGAAGGCAATAAAGTGAGACTCTATCTCTACAAAAAAAACCCCCACTACTTGTGATATGTGTGATAGCCTGAAGGAGTATAAATTTAACTACCTCCACCAGCTCATCATAGTGCATAAAAACCCTAAGAAGTGAATTATACGAATTGTGAATGATCTCTCAATAAAACTGTTTAGAAGAGAAAGATAGTGTTTTCCTGTGGTTTCCTATGAAGGTACTTTTTTTTTTTTCAGTTTCTGGCTGGGGCTGTGTTTGAACCCACCACCTCCGGCATATGGGGCCGGCACCCTACTTCTTTGAGCCACAGGCGCCACCCTGAAGGTGCCTTTCTAAGGCTTGACTTCATTTTTCCTCTAAGACAGAAAGGCTTCCCTTTCGTTTTCTCCTTTAACAAGCTAACAAGGACTTATTGAACCAATGCTATGCCAGGTACTCTGTTGAGGGACAGTAGATAAATATAGACAAAATGTAATTCCTTTCCTGCCCAGTCTAATGGGGAAGAGAGACAAAGGGGTCAATGTGATAAGCGAAGCCCACAGGGGAGGTGAGTAAAATGCAATACTGTACCCAGACTGAAGATACCTGGAGGGCGCCCTGGAGCTGGAGACAATTATGCTGAATTGTAAAGATTGAGTAGAAGTTAACTGAGATGGGAGACAAGCCTCAGACAAACGCAAGAGCACAACTCACTCACACAGTCACAATAAATAGCTGCATGTGGCCAGGGCAGAGCACAGGGCGCATGGTGCCAGTGGACAGAGGCAAGATCCTACAGGGATTTGCCCAACAAACTCTTCTCACTACTGCTGTCTCTACCAATATTTCTGTTAATGTACACAAAGTGTAGTAAAGTCCCAGCCGAATGGAAAAATAACCCTAACAAGAGCCAGATGATGAATTGCAGAAGTCTAGAGCAAGCAAATGAAAGAAGCAAGTGTGGCTTAAAAACCATTGCTCTTGTTTATATAAAGCTATCCTGCAAAAAAGAATGCTAGAGACTCCGTTGTGTAGAATCGTTAGCTAAATACAACTACCCAATCCATTGTGAAGAAATTGAAATGAGCTGTCTTAGGAAAGTATAGAAATGCCACTGTTGCCTTGGCGCCTATAGCTCAACCAGCTAAGGCGCCAGCCACCTACACCTAAGGTGGCGGGTTCGAATCCCCAGCCCGGACCTGCCAAACAACAATGACGGCCGCAATCAAAAAATACCCGGGCGTTGTGGCGGGCGCCTGTGGTCCCAGCTACTTGGGAGGCGGAGGCAAGAGACTCGCTTGAGCCCAGGAGTTGGAGGTTGCTGTGAGCTGTAATGCCAGGGCACTCTACCCAGGGGGACGGCTTGAGGCTCTGTCGCAAAAAAAAAAAAAAAAGAAATGCCACTGTTCTTTTAACTACAGACTGTATCTTGGATACAGGCCTTAAAGTGTGCTATTGAAGATATTTTAATGCTAGCCTTCTAATCCACATTATTTTCTTAAAAGTCAAAGTCTCAGGA
>CAUYTI010083717.1:0-40328 GCA_963575145.1 Galago senegalensis
AAATAGCCAGGCGTTGTGGCGGGCGCCTGTGGTCCCAGCTACTTGGGAGGCGGAGGCAGGAGACTCGCTTGAGCCCAGGAGTTGGAGGTTGCTGTGAGCTGTAATGCCACGGCACTCTACCCAGGGGAATGGCTTGAGGCTATGTCTCAAAAAAAAAAAAAAAAAGAAAGAAGGGGAGCTAAATCAGCAACAGAAAAACATGACTCAAGTTTGAGTACAAGGTCGATGCTAGCATTGCATCATGGAAAGAGTCACAACCCACCACCTGCACAAGGCACAAAGGTACTGCCCATTCAGAGGTGAAAATGAGAATATAAAGGGAACAAAATCAGGAGAAAACACAGTAGTGAGGAGGAGCCATGTAAAATCACCACGTGGAATGATATCCTTGATAATATTTAAATTACTAATCAACCCTGCCCCTCACTTCTCCAATGATACTTTCTAAGACACAGTGGGGACTGAACCAATGAGGAACTGGTCTTTCTGCATAATTATAAAGCAGCTAAACAGGCAGGAAACTAATAATTATGATGGACTAATAGTCAGAAAAGAAAAATATTTTAAATGTGTTTTTAAGAGCTTTTTATCATGCTAAGACAGTAATCAAATTACCATTTCTTATTTGTAAGAGCATTTGTAATTAAGGTGACAAAAATAGACAGAATAAAGCTTAGTAATTTCATACAATTTCTATTACTTTTTTTTAAAAAAGCAAGCAATTCATTAGTCAGGAAACTTAATATAATGAGTATCACCTAAGGGCAAGTGTGGGTACCGAGTGAGTGACAGCTCATTTTCAATTTGACCTACTGAATTTTCCTCACAACTCTGACGAGGCTTGATGGACTTTGTCAGAGACTTCCACCTAAGGAGTTCAAACACAGGCACAGCCCAAGGTTTAAATAGTTAAAGGACAATAAAGTGAATTATTTAAATTGGTTTTTTACAACTTTTATCTCTTTGTTTAGAAGACTTTTCTCCGTTAGGCGTAACCAAATTCCTTACAAGTTTGTTCAACTTCCATATAGCTAAATATCCATGGCCACCAAACTACCTGTGCAGGGAGCTCTCAGGACAAGAGACTGCTGAGAATCACCCTGTGAATGCCTGGTAGTCATTTAAACCCACCTGTTCCCACATCTCTGATAACCTTGCTAAGCATATTCTTAATATCTCTGCTATCCTAGATGTGGGAACCTATCTCATCTTCTCACCTCTGCTTTGGGTGAAGATTTAAAACTTCAACATTATTGACTCACTAAAATGAGGTTATCCCAGACAGATCTTTTTTATCATACCCTCAGGCACCAGTACCCCCCCCAGGCCCCTCCCAGCTCTTTTTATTTCTTTGTTATGCCCATCTATCTTACCCCCACCCCAGGCCTCATTTTCATGGTGGAAGAATCTTAATGAGCAGTCTCTCTTCCTAACACCCTTCGATTGTGTATGTCTCTCCTTAAATGTTACTTCTTCCAGGAAATATTTCATAAACTGCAGAGTGTGAGTTCGCTGCCTCTCCTGTGTGTTTCTGCATCCTTTCCCTGTTACATCACTTTTCAAGGACACCACGTGGTGTGGGGTGCAGTTCTGCCTCCCCACTGGAGTTCAGCTGTTCCTTGAGAATCACTGTATGGTCTGTACCTATCAGAGGAATTGGCATATAGTAAACAAATGTGTCATGGACAAGTAGAAAAGGGAAGGAAGAGGAGAAGAGGGATGAAGGGAAAGGAAGGGCTAAGAACTTAGATGATTTTTATGTACTGTGAACATCACTGGAATTTTTTCCAAAGTATCATAGTCATCTAGAATTGATTTCATCTCCTCTGTGAGATTATTCTAAATCAGGAGGGCAATAACAAAATTGTTCACAAATCAGAACTCCCCCTGTCTGCAATTTAACTATTAAAATAGGAAATACTATGATTGTGTCTTTTGGTTTTTAATATATAACTACCCACCCAGATTTCTGTGTCCTTTGAATTAAAACTGGTTATTCAGATTGCCGCTAATTTATTTATTCAGCAAATATTTCACGTGTGCTTTACTCTATGTTGGGCATTATACTACCTTCTATAGCAGATGGTATCTCATCTATTTCTCAAACAAACATACAAAACAGATGTTAATAGTATCGTCATTTTAGCCGATGAGCAAATTGTGGTACAACAATTGTATAACTTGTCACTACAAACAGCCAGTGCTTGTAATCTTTCACACTATTCTAACACAGTTACTCGGTTTTCAAAGTCATAATCAACTAAGTTTCTGGATCTCTCATTCTCTCTCTTACTCCCCATCCAACTCTCTGTCTTTCTATATCTTTGCAGAGTTTCATGTGGAAACGAAATTAATTCACACAGTTAGAAATATATAAAATATAGTAGTTTCACTCATAAAAATCCATGCCAGATATAAGAAAGATATTTAACTATAAAACAAAACTATTAAATACTCCATGTTTGTTGTGCCCCTACTATGATCCCTATAAATATATTTCAGGTGCCAAAACTGAATAAAACTGAAATGAAAGACATATCATGGTAAGTTTTCTGAAGGATGTAGAAAAAAATGTAATGGGAGCAAATGGTGTTGTGACTCGCACAGCTGAGAAAGAGACTCACTTGATGCAATACTTAAGTAGAATTTTATTACACCTATGCAGGGGGTCATTGCTATAAGAAGCAATCAACCCTGAATGGCAAGCTAAGTGAGTTTATATATTATATTTTCCACATAACTCAGCAAGCAAGCATGAACAGAAGCCAAACATTGCAGTTAGCTCTGTGTGGAGGTTACATTAGTTCAGGGGTCACATTGGGGGGTTACATAGTTCAGGGTAGAGGTACACATCAGGGGATAACACAAGTCAAGAACTTGGGACTTTCCACCAGGGGCTTTTTCTGGAATCCACCCCTCTCTTCATACTTCCTTATCCTCAAGCCTCTTCTTAGAATTTATCCTCCTCACCCTTATGGGGGCTGGGATTAAAAGACTCAGGAGAAGTTTTATTTTTCAAGAATAAATGGTAGGGGGCTTGTTCACTACAATGGGAACATGTCCTGGAGTTCTTGGAGAAAAAGTTGGCTTAAGCATTTGAAATAGTTTCCAACTCTACCTGCCCATATGTGACCTGCTATCCTAACATGTAGGGACCCAGAGACAACTTTGAGTGGTCTCCATGTCACTTAGGAGCTCTCGTGGCTACCCAGGTTGCCTTTGGCCTTCTCACATTTAAACAGCCTCCTGTTCCACTGGTGCTCTGCCCCACCTTCAAGTCTCACAGGCTTCTCTCAGAAGTCACAAGTTTCCTCAAAGAAATAAACTAGGAAAGAGAAAAGAGGCTTCTCTCCCCTGAGATCCCACATTTATAGCAGATCACCTCATCACCTGCAGTGAGAACCCTTCCTGGCCAGGTGGTCTGTGAGGGCTGAGGGAGAAAGTTGATTCTCACTCTGCCCACTCTCCAATTTCTCCAATAATTCTTACTCTTTTATGAGATTACACAGTTTTCACATACACTGGGGAGGGGGTCCAAGGAGGGGTTGAAAAAGCAGGATGTGAAAAGTTACCGGTTGTGTGGGCATGCAATAAAGACTTCAGGCCTTGTACCTGAAGTCCAGGATTCTTGTTATGATACAGGACAAGTGGTGTCCCAGCCACCTGGGTGGAGCTGGAGGGGGAAGACTTGCTGCCTCCACCTTGGTGGTGTTGGTGCAGTGGCAGCAAGCAGAGGAACCAGTGAGCTGGAGGGTGGGCAAGGGAGCCTACAGGAGGCTCCAGGAGTGGAAGGGGCCAGACAACTGCTGGGGTGACACCAGCACCTTAGGTTTCCCTCCCCAGGTACTTATGGCTGAACAGGGAGCCCCCATTTCCTAGGCCTGGTTAATTTCATGTAAGTTTCCTAGGCCTGGGGATGAAAGGGATTGTAGCCATTAATTCACATGCCAGACCACTAAATGTAACTACAGAGGCCCCCATGGGAATACACACACACACACACACACACACACACACACACACACACACACACACACATATATATATACACACACACACACACCCCTATAGACAAAGCCAGGGGGAGACAGATGGACAATCAGAGAGAGAGAGAGAGAGAACTTTCCTCTCCCGACTTGGGTTTTCTCTCTCTTCTAGGAGCTTTGGTGTTTTTGTGTTCTTTTCTGTAAATAAATCCTGTCTTACCACAGATCTGTGGTCAGTGAATTCATTCTTTGAATCATGGAGACCAAGAACCTACTGAAGACAAAATTCCGGTATCAGTTATAGAAGGAAAAGCTGTGTGCTGTATATTCCCCAACACTGATGTGATAGCATCTCCCTAAAGTTAACGATGGCCCCAGGGCAGGGAGTTGATAGAGGTGGAGAAAGAAAATGCTGGATAATGTCTCAAATTGTTATTCTGTTCTCTTTTATGTGCTCTGGATGATATAAAGGAAAATCAGAAGGAAACAACGCACCTGCAGCACCTCCGGTGATTAATACTTAATCTCTCTTCATTCAGAATACAGTGTTTAAATGACCAACCTGAATTGATCATAAAGATCTGGCTATCATGTCATAGTGGGCTTCCTTGTTAAAACATACTCCTCCTGAGCAAAACACCACAATTAACTCAAACTTATCTACATTTTTTGAAGGAATATTAGACAATGAGAAATAAGTCTCTGTGTTGATTCATCAGCCTTGGGGAAATTGGAACAGTAAGAATTGAGTAACCTGGGGTTACATGAACAAAAGTCAGAAATAGGATCTGAAGTGCAGAGGCCGCCCCCTCAGTGTGTTGGCTGGACTGCTCTGTGGACACCTTGCCCAGTGGAGACTAGTCTGTGCAGTGCTCCCAATCCAAACTTAACTTAGCACTACAATTAGAGGCCAGTTAATGGGATTAAAAATTCCCTAAGCACATTGATTTTGAGAGAAATATGTGGACCCCAAATTATCCTGCTTTAAAGCCAAGGATAAAAAACAAAGAAATGGTGACACAGATTTTAAAAAACAAAAATTGCTTTTTGGTGTCTACTTTCCCACTCAACAGCATTTTTTACCTTATTTAAGACTCTGTTACAGTCTCTATCTCAATTTGCCCTATCAATGAATAAAAGTGTGAGAATTCTTGCCCAGAAAAGGAATTCATCAGCACTCAACTCACAGAGACTGGAAAATATGTGTTAAAATAAAAACAACAGTAACCATTGCCCTACCTCAAAGAAAACTTTGTCACTCACCATTACTTTTGTAGTAGATCTGCATTAGCTAGGCTATGACCTTACTTTGCCATATAAACAGATAAAAGAAAAATGGAAATAAAATACAATACGTACTAAATTCCTAGTTGCTTCTTGGTCACCCATTTGTTTATAATGTGCGGAGTTCACTGATGCACTGGAAACTGGTGAGACAACCAATTCCAGAAATGTGTGCAAAGACTTCATGTCTACTGCCAGTAGAAAACAGTCACTTCATGATTCAGCTCCAGTTTCTACTTTTATTGACGCAGTAGATTTGCAGTTATATTTTTTTTTCTGAGTTTGGCTTTTATTTTTATTGAAGAAGAAACACCCACCAACATTTTTTTGCATTAAGTAGGTTTCGTTTGCTCTCTACATCAGTTTTCAATGTGAGTGTTCATTCTGATAAACCTAAACCTCTCTGGCATGCTTTTTGTCCTAAAGAACTTAAATGTTGCCTGTGGCACAATGCAGGTGCTCCAGGGCAAGCCCTGAAAATGTAGCCTGGCCAGGAGAAAGCAGGGAGAGACAAGGCTGGGTAACTTCCCACCTTCCTTCACACCTCCCAATCCTGGGACTGTTTTGTTGTTCCAGTCTAGAGTCATAGAAAATTCGTTCCTAACCTCCATTCAGAAAGAAGACCAGCTGTATCAGCAGCCGTATGATCTCTGAAGATGTGTGTGATCTGAGGCAATTGGTAGGAAGCTCCACTCCACAGACACTATTGGGTGGACAGCATCAAATTAGGGTAATTTGCATATGATACATTGTATCTACCTACAATTAGGTGTCAATTGAAAATGAAACAAAACTTTTTAAAAAGGCAGATTGGTTTCCCTTCTTGAGTTATAGGATGATGTAAGGTTTACTCTTTTTATCACCATGTCAGAAAAGGAGAGCTGTTATAGAAACACTAAAATTATACAGAACAGGCTTTAAGCCAATATATCAGATTAGTCATGTATCTTTAACAAGTAACTCCAATACACTGAAATAAAATCCAGAAGTTAAATACATAATATAATTTAGTTGAAATGAAAACAAGTTGAAATTAAATAAAAAATGATAAGAAAAGAGAAAACAAATCAATAACTATATGTAGAAAAAAAATTAAAAAGAAAGGTGCAAAATTCATTGAGTTGGGTGGCACCTGTGGCTCAAAGGAGTAGGATGCTGGCCCCATATGAAAGAGGTGATGGGTTCAAACCCAGCCAAGTCAAAAACTGCAAAAACAAAGTTTATTGACTAATTCTGAAGCAACATCAAATGTGGCATGAAATTTGAAAATAAAAACAGAAATGATTAAATACAACAATTTTCAACTATAAGCTAATAGAAAAAAATTGAACAGGAGTTCAAAATCACCTATGAGACAGACATTTTTAAACTTGAAGTACTGAATCTTATACACGCAGAGGAAAGGGAATAATAATCTCGGAAAACATCCTGAAAAGGATTCTTGGAGATTAACTATTGTATTGTTGGATGAACAATTTTGAAGAACCTAGGTAATAAACAGACACTAAAATTTGAAAGAAACAAATGGTCCTACTCACAGCCCATACTTGAATCCATAAAAATTTTCAAGTAAATTTAAGGAACTGAGCCAAGAAACTAACACTTGCTAGAAAGGCCACTCCCCTCCGCATAGAGAAATGAACTGAAGCAGGCAAGAAAAGAAAGAGAAAGATCAAAAGGATTGTGATGGAGGGAGACTGACTGTAACATGTGACTAAGGAAGCACTGTGATGAAGGGAAACTGAGGGTAACATGTGACTGAGAAAGCATTGTGATGTAGGGAGACTGAGGGTAACATGTGACTGAGGAAGAACTGTGATGGAGGGAGACTAAGGGTAACATGTGACTGAGGAAGGATTGTGATGAAGGCACAATGAGTGTAAAATGTGTCTGAGGAAGCATTGTGATGAAGGGAGATTGAGGGTCACCTGTGACTGAGGAAGCACTGTGATGAAAAGAGACTGAGAGTAACATGTGCCTGACTCAGGAAGCATTGGGATAAAGGGAGAGTGAGGGTAAAATGTGACTGAGAAAGCACTGTGATAAAGGGAGACTGAGGGTAACAAGTGACTAAGGAAGCATTGTGATGAATTGAGACTGAGGGTAACATGTGACTGAGGAAGCATTGTGATGAAGGGAGAACGAGGGTAACATGTGACTGAGGAAGCATTGAGAGGGAGGAAGACTGAGGGTAATATGTGACTGAGGAAGCATTGTGATGAAGAGAGACTGAGGGTAACATGTGACTGAGGAAGCATTGTGATGAAAGGAGACTGAGGGTAACATGTCACTGAGGAAGCATTGTGATGGAGGGAGACTGAGGAGAACATGTGACTGAGGAAGCATTGAGAGGGAGGAAGACTGAGGGTAAAATGTGACTGAGGAAGCATTGTGATGAAGAGAGACTGAGGGTAACATGTGACTGAGGAAGCATTGTGATGAAGAGAGACTGAGGGTAACATGTCACTGAGGAAGCATTGTGATGGAGGGAGACTGAGGAGAACATGTGACTGAGGAATCATTGTGATGAAGGGAGAACGAGGGTAACATGTGACTTTGGGAGCATTGTGATGAAGGGAGACTGAGGGTAACATGTGACTGAGGAAGCACTGTGATGGAGGGAGACTGAGGGTAAATTGTGACTGAGGAAGCACTGTGATGGAGGGAGACTGAGGGTAAATTGTGACTGAGGAAGCACTAGATAAAGGGAGACTGAGGGTAACATGTGACTGAGGAATCATTGTGATGAGGGGAGAACGAGGGTAACATGTGACTTTGGGAGCATTGTGATGAAGGGAGACTCAGGGTAACATGTGACAGAGGAAGCACTGTGATAAATGGAGACTGAGGGTAACATGTGACTGAGGAAGAACTGTGATGAATGGAGACTGAGGGTAACATGTGACTGAGGAAGAACTGGGATGAAGTGAGAACGAGGGTAACATGTGACCAAGGAATCATTGTGATGAAAGGAGACTGAGGGTAACATGTCACTGAGGAAGCACTGTGATGAAAGGAGACTGAGGGTAACATGTGACTGAGGAAGCACTGTGATGAAGGGCTAACGAGGGTAACATGTGACTGAGGAAGCATTGTGATGAAGGGAGACTGAGGGTAAATTGTGACTGAGGAAGCACTGTGATGAAGGGAGACTGAGGGTAACATGTGACTGAGGAAGCACTGTGATGAAGGGAGACTGAGGGTAACATCTGACTGACGAAGCACTGTGATGAAAGGAGACTGAGGAAGCACTGTGATGAAGGGAGAACCAGGGTAACATGTGACTGAGGAAGCATTGTGATGGAGGGAGACTGAGTTTAACATGTTACTGAGGAATCATTGTGATGAAGGGAGACTGAGGGTAACATGTGACTTTGGGAGCATTGTGATGAAGGGAGACGGAGGGTAACATGTGACTGAGGAAGCACTGTGATGAAGGGAGACTGAGGGTAAATTGTGACTGAGGAAGCATTGTGATGAAGGGAGACTGAGGGTAACATGTGACTGAGGAAGTACTGTGATGAAGGGAGACTGAGGGTAACATGTGACTGAGGAAGCACTGTGATGGAGGAAGACTGAGGGTAACATGTGACTGAGGAAGCATTGTGATGGAGGAGACTGAGGAGAACATGTGACTGAGGAATCATTGTGATGAAGGGAGACTGAGGGTAACATGTGACTGAGGAAGCACTGTGATGGAGGGAGACTGAGGGTAACATGTGACTGAGGAAGCACTGTGATGAAGGGAGACTGAGGGTAACATGTGACTGAGGAAGCATTGTGATGAAGGGAGACTGAGGGTAACATGTAACTTAGAAACATCTTTCGGCGATTTCTCCAGCCTCTAAGGGACTATAGATTTCATGGACACACCTCTAAAATAGTCAAAGAAGTCTTGAACTCATGCACAGTGCCGGGGGACAAATTAATTTGTTAAAGATAGCATGCAATACCCAATTGATGAAGCTTGATGCTCCCTTCCCCATAAAATGGCTATAGAATCAGTATCTGATTCCTGACACAAAGAAATCTGCTAAGCCTTCTCAGAGAAGGTGGTAGTTGAACTTTATTGGTAGGTTAAGTTTTTGTGGCTGCTTGTACACATATACACATGCACGACTTTTTTACAAGGGAATGAGCTGTGTAGACAGCGATTGTCTTGAGTTAAGGCACAAATGCAAGATGTCATGACAGGTTCACATAATTTCTTACTGAAGTTCATAAGAGATTAACAGTAGAGGATGCTATGAAATCATATAAAGGTTAAATGAGCGATTTTATGTGGTATGCTAAGGACTTTGCTTTATTTATAGGAAAATAAATTGCTGAAGATTTATAAACCAAAATTTAGGAGTCGGTCTTTTTAAGCTACGATCTATTGTGAACAAATAAATATATCACACCTCCCTTCAGATTTATTTATTTAAATGAATCAAATGTTATGACTCAGAAAAGAAGCCGATACTAAATTAACTACTCCAAACAATCACAATTTCTTACACACACACACATACACACACACCCCTGATATGCTTTCCAAAAAGTCATTTATTTCTCCTAAGCAGATTTTAGAAATGCTTAACTGACTATTGGACAATACAAGGAAAGATAATTCTAGAGAGAGACAAGGAGAAAATCAGGAGAAAATTGCACCAGTTTCTTTGGCTTCAGAAATCAGGGACTGACTCAGACTAAATTTGTACCATGCACTCCTCAATTAACATACTTCCAGCAATGACGAAGGTTAAGCAGCACCCACATCATCTATTATATCAGGACAAAAACACTAGAACATGGCTACCACAACTTACCTTCTCTCTGTCCAAAATAGACCCTATTTTATAATTCCTGCAAATGTAGTTCCCAATTATTACCAATTTTACATTAAAATAGTAATAGTTAACAATTACATTATCATTTGTGAGGCAGCATTCTCAGCATTTAACAGATACTAATTTATTTAATACTCACGATACTCTGATCCAGTGAATACGTTCATTGTTTTCATTTTACAAACACCAAGACAGAAATAAGTTAAGAAACAAGCCCAAGGTCACACTGCTAATTAGTGGTGAAGTTAGGATTCCAATTATCGGCCTGGCTCAGTATCCAGGCTCTTTACACTATAATACTTCTTAGTATTCTATATGCATAATAAATTCATTAATATTTTGCAAATAATTACAATCCTCTATTGTTTCTCTTAGATTCATTTTTTCTTCTCTTCATTATCTGTGGTCTCTAGGAATGATTTCAGATGTTCTATGGATAATAAATTTCCTAAATCTATCCCTATATAGACTTTCATGTATGAAAAGACTTCTATTTCTCCTACACAGTGAATATACTATCAATAAGTATAGAATCCTAGCGTCCAAATAGCCCAAAATGTTATATAATTTTCTGTCTCCTCCAAGACAATAGCATGTTCTTTTTTTATTAGCAAGAGCTGTTTTTATTAACTAGAAATCCACAAATTATAGAGGCAAGAGGGTCCTTAAGGTCCAGAGACAGTGATGATTTGGGCACAGTCTAGGGAACGGCCCAAACAAACCGACTCCATGTGGGGAACAGTAACCCTGGGAAAGTGTGAGGAATAGATTTTGTCAACTTCATGATTTCATCCTGGAGAAGAGCCTGGAAAAATCTCCATAATCGGAGATGTATGTCAGTAACTTGATATCAGGGGAAGCAGCTTCCGATTAAGATTCCCAAGTCTCTGTCAATAAATGTATATATCTTTAGTCTGCTAGGTAAGATTTATCAGCTGCTGCCAAATTTGCAGCAATTATTCCAATTCGTAGAAAATTTCCCTTTTGGGGGGAGTTTAATTTCAAATCAATATTAGGGTACAAATTTTTAGATTACATTATGCTCACTTGCAAGGTAAAGTTCTAGTTGTAAAAGAACCCTTCATCCAGGGGTGTCCTGAATACCCTGGCATTGTGCCCATTAGGTGAGATGCCACCAAATGCCATCTGTCCTTCTGCCATTTGTCGCCCCCACTGCTTCTTCCCCCTGCCCCCTACTAGACTATATTTGTATTTTATTGTTTAAGGAGCATGAAATTGCTTATATATTTGGTTTCATATTAGTATTGAGTATGTTATATACTTTTTAAAAATTTCAACTCCATCCAAGTAAACATAAAAGATGTAAAGTCTGTATCTTTTTTTATGCCTGGGAAATTATGAATTGAGCCATAATAAGCATTCTTGTGCAAATGTCTTTGTGGTAAAATGATTTTTGTTCTTCAGGGTAGAGACCTAGTAATGCGATTGCGAGATCAAATGGAAGGTCAAAGATGAGATTAAGAAGGAGATCATTAGATTCCTAGAGTAAAATGTCAATGAAGGCACAAACCATCCAAACCTGTGGGAAAGTGCAACGGCAGGCCCTGGAAGGGATTTTACAGCATCGGATGCCTTCGTGAAGAAAACAGAAAGAGAGCAAGTCGGTAACCTAATGGGCCATCTCCAGCAACTGAACAAGGAAAAACAGTCAAATCCCAAGCCCAGCAGAAGAAAAGAAATAACAAAAAAAGGGGTATTAAATGAAATTTGAAACAAAATAATTATTTGGAAGATGAGCAAAACAAAAAGTTGGTTCTTTGAAAAGATTAATAAAATTTGTAAACCCTTGGCTAGAATCACCAGAAACAGAAAAATAAGATCTTTTATAACTTCAATCAGAAACCGTAAAGGGGAAATAACAAAAGATACCACAGAAATATAGAGGATTCTCAACGATTACTGCAAGACAGTATTGTTAAGAAATACTGGAGGTCATGACAAGTCTTTTCTTTTGTGGAGGATCTGATATTTCTTCTAGAGAATACTTTGAATTTTCTTTATATTTTCATTGTGTTCAAATGTGTGTGCATTCACTCACAGGCCTTTTATGCTGATTGTCTTGTTCTCCTCCATTAGACAGATCTTTCACATTCTGTTCCTACCCTCTATGCCTCTTTCTTCTTTATTTTGCAAAGTACTTTTTGCATTCTGAGAAAACTATTCAGTTTGATGAAGCAGTCTGACTAATTCATTCTTTCTCTTATTTCTGTTTCCATTTCAGCTCATATTTTGACTTTGCCCTTTTTTTAACTTTTTTTGTTTGAGCTCATTGGTCAAGTGTTTTATCCACATTATCTGAGTTCATTTACTTGTATAGGTGCAACACATACCAAGTCAATACACAGAGGTGATCAACATAGGAATCAGGCCTACTGTACTGACATGAGCATGTGCCTGTGCAGTCTGTGAGAATTAGGTCAGTTTAAGGAGGTGGCCAAGGTGGAGGTTCTACTGCATCTGACAGTAGCTAAGAATACTTATATATTTCTCCTTGTTTGGCTCTATAACATGGGGTGTCCTCTGTTTTCAGTTTGGTGTTTGGGTTTCTACACCTCTTTTTGGGATTTGATTTCTGCAGATATTTGCTGATTTCATGTTGTGTGTTCAACCTTTGCATTTATTATTATTGCAGGATGGCTGCTATATCTGTAGCACCACTTCAGGAGACTTCAAGTGATCAATGGTTCACTGCTCTGTGCCCAAGTTTTCAAAATTACCACTCCCTTCTGGAGGCAAAAAATACACTTGTGTCTGCTTCATCCAAGACGTGGGTGTGGGTTGCATCCTCACTGTGAAAGCTTGTACCAACCTGGCTGTGTTTCCTGAAGTACTTCTACTCCATCACCCTTTTGGGGGCAAAAGGATCCCTAACTCCTCCCAGCACCACCAACTCTTATTGTCAAGGACTGTACAGTAAGAGTTAGCCAGAGTTCTATCCAATGTCTGCATGCTTTAACTTTTCAGGGATGCCCTTGATCTTAAATACTGTAAGTTAATCTAATATTCAATATAAAATACACTGATTAGCTATTCTCTTATAGATACTTGAAGAATGTTAATATTACATGGTGAATTAATGTTATCTCAAAAATATCTGTGGAACAAATTTGCAACGTGGCGTCCTTTTGTGCAACAGAAATGAAGCAGAAAATATATTTTAATAGTTCTCATAGATTCAACTCTGCACTTGGAGAATATAAACCCATAATTACATATGGTTTTTCCCTATTTCTTGTAATATAATGTAGGAAAGTAATACAGGATGCTAAGACCTGTTGATGCTCCATGTTCAGTAGCAACCATGTTGCTCAAAGATTATATCTTAAGGGTCAATTCCTCTTCAGACACAATGTGCCATGTATCATGTGGCTGGCTTCTTCCTTACCTAACTGAGAAAAATATGAGGGCTGTATTAGTAGAAATCTTTTCTAGAGAAGAATAAAAGGTATATTACTTATTAGATATAGATATAGATATCTATATATACTATACTATAAGTATATATATATACATATATATATATATACAACCTCCAACTACTGAGCTCAACTGATTCTCTTGTCTCAGCTTCCTGAGCACCTAGGACTATAGACACCTGCCACAAAGCCTGGCTAGTTTTTCGAGACGGAGTCTCACTCTTGTTCAGGCTGGTCTCGAAGTCCTGACCTCAAGCAGTCCACTTGTCTCAGCCTTCCAGAGTGTTAGGATTATAAGTGTGAGCCACCACACCCGGCTACCAAACCATTTTAAATAAAAAGAACACTGACACTACACAATCAAGCAAGAATACAATTAAGGAGAACTCCTAAGAATAAAACAGGACCTTATTCACAAACACAAAAATGCCTGTGAGCTTCTAGCTGGAATCTCAAAGTCTTTACAAATGTGAAAAAAAAAAGCCCCAAATATCACAGTTATCAATGATAATATTCTGGATTTAACAAAACTGGAGCTGTGCCTGATGTATGGCAGACAGTTATAGATGGTTGTGATCAAATGTTTCTCTCTGTATCTTGAACACTGAACTGTGTATGTTGCCTGCCATCTTGAGCATGAAAGACATGCCCTGCTGTCATCCTCAACTCTAGATGCTTACAACTCACAAACTATAGGTATATGTACACACACATACATACATCTGCACATATATAACAAATATGTGTGTATGTATACGTGTGTGTGTGTGTGTACATATATATATATAGAGAGAGAGGATGAGAGAACCTTTTCACTTGTTGTGGCTGGGTATGCATTGATAATGTAAGAATGTAAGTAGTATTTGCCAAATAAAATGATAAAAAGTTACAAATTACACTGTGTTTTACAAACCCTGTCTATATTCAGCTGAGAGCTTGGCTCCACAGAGGGAACTAGATGAAGGAAAAATAGATTGCTGAATAAAATAATTACATTCCAGCCTTTCATGAAAATCCACGGACCCAAATATACGTCCAGTCTCCTGGTTACAACATTGGACTACAATTTTGCAAAATGTTACCATTGGAGGGAAAGAGGGCAAAGGATACATATGAATTACATGCAAATCTAGAGTTAGCTCAGTCAAAAATAATAATCAAGGGCAAACTGGAATGAAAAGAATTACTTGGTGTCCAAGGAGCTGCTCTCATTCACTATTTTGTATCTTGCATCTTCACCACATTTCAAGGCATTCTATTTTTTCTATGTCTTCCTACCTACCAACCAGCCAAACGTAAAATGAAATGCATTTAAACATTTTTTGACAGAAGTTACCAAGCAAAATTCATTAATCAACTTCTCACTCTCACAGCCATTTAGAAAACACTTAAATATCTCAAAACAGAATTTTCTCAGAAATTTCACTCTCTATATTTTATATCACATTTCTGATTATAGACATTTTTATTGATCCCTAAATCAATTTTAAGTATCAAAAATTGATAAATAAAATTAGAAATATAGGTTTGGTACTTATATCAAATTAGATAATAATATTTGGAACTGTTTGATCTTAATTTGATTCCAGTTTAATAATTAAAGAGAAATGCAAAAAAAGATAATTTCCTATTTGAGTTGGGGCTCACTTTTTAAACTTCTCAAACTAGCAGAGCCTCATTTCATTTGATCGAAGATGTTAGTGCAGTGAGTAGGTAGCAATTTCCCAAACTGGGTAAAAGCCATTGAATTATTTTATGTATCATATTTGTTTGCATTTATTATTTCAGGTGCAACATCACAGCAGAAAGTCAAGTTATTTCACACATCATTTAAAATCACCCAAAATAAGCATGCATATTTTAAGAGTTTTACTGCCCTTTTCATAGTGATATAGAAAGAATATATTTTTTCTTGCTTTCAAACTCTTCTTTTGACTCATTTGATTAACAAAATCAACTGAGTATAGCCCATTCAATGCTCCATTTCCTTCTATAAAAGTTCAAACACAAAACCCACAAGTGTTTGGCAGCATAAAGGCTACTAGCAGAATTGAATGTGACATACAAAACATTACATCATTTTCCTTTTACCCTTTTGAAGAGAACACATTGGATTGAGATAAGTTTAGATTTCAGATGAAATGTAATCACATTATCTCACCCTCACCTAAGGAAGTAAAAAATTAAACTTTGTGCATTAGGCTGTTAGCTTCAGATTACAGAATGATCTCTCCTTTTTAAATTCACTAGCAATGTAATAGTTACTTCACATCAGAAGCGATTAAAATTTCAGGACAAGATCCACAGAGAATTTTAATTTCCCTGACTGGTTTTCTGATAGATTTTCCTAAGTAGGTATCAATTCCTTATAAAATACAGGAGATTGATATTAACCAGACTTCTTTAGGCTAAAAAAGCAAAGGAAAACTGGTATAAGTTACCTTACCTGGTGGCCTAACAAAGCTCTTTGTATTTGAATTAAATGTGTGATATTGGTATGTTTACTTCTTAAATAATTTTCTTCAGGTATCAAATATATTTTAGGCACCATACTAGATGAACAGTGAATTCAGTAATAGAAAATCTAAGTCCTTGATTTCAAAGATTTCTAACCTACTAGGGTTACAAAGAACTATTAGGGAATTATAACTAAATATAGAAAACTAAATACAGGAAATGTGATGATCAGACAAATTATTTAAACTTACAAGCTCACAATAAAGAAGAAAATATCCAGTACAATAACAAAAGATAAGGAAAGCCTCCAAATCAGTCAGATCTAAGTGAAAACCGGGAGCTGATCACTGCCTATGGCTTGTACTTTAAAGACTAATGATGACCACTGGCTACATTTAAGGAAGATGGGGTTAAAAGAGATTTATATTTTAAAAAGATCCTGCAAGTTGAGGTATAGGCAATAGATCAGAGACAGGGAAGTTTCCTGAAAAAAAAAAAATTATTATATCAAGTTTATAAATTCACAACCCATGATTCATTTCTGTAAGGGGGGAAATGGTAATTAACAATACCACATCTTATGTTCCACATCTGTGCCAATCTTTTCCTCATATTCTTTCAAAAAGTGCTGCTATTGCCCCAGTTTCAGTCAGTGGCTCACCCAGACCATTGAAATATACCCAACGTTGTTCAGTTGAGTGATAAGGTGTTTTCTAGCACAATAGAGTAGGAAGAAGAGAAGGAAGAGAGGTTCTTTGAAGAAAGACTTTAAGACCTAATATTGAATACATTACTTCACCTAAAATTATGCTAGGATTAATGACATACATTTTATATTAAGATCATGAGATAATCATTAAAGATTTTTATCAGGAAAATAGAAATTGGGTATTCATTTTGAAAAAAAAAATACTCCAGCTATAGCAGAGTGAATTGGAGGGGTTAAAGGAGGCAGCAACTACAGGGAAACTCCATAAAATAAAGGCAAAAGATGGTTGGGAATTTATTAGTAGCCACTGAACTAAGGAAGAGAGAGGGACTCTCAGAAACAGTTGGAAGGTAGGATCTATAGAATTTGGTGACTTGAGATTTGGGAGAGAAATGGCACCTAGACAATGAGAAATAGGTTTCAGGAAGCTGATAGACTTTTGTTTTGGCTTTGAGTTTTAATGTCTATGGAATACACAGCAGAAACATCCTCTAGGGGGGAGTCAGCAGAATAAAGAATTAAGATTCCCCAGATCTTTACCTCCAATGGAGACATCAATTCAACAATACACTGAACTATTCTCTCAGTGAGAAATCCAGAAAATGGGTCAGAGGCCTCTGCACCCCAAGAATGATCCTAAAAAATAAGTTTATGAGGCCCATGCAGATGAACAAAATGACCCTCATAAAAATGCTCAACAAGCTCAGGAAATGCAATAGAAAACACAGAGAAATAAAACAAATATCAAAAGGACATCGGAAACATCAAAAGGAAGCAAACAGAAATGTCAGAGCTGAAGACAATAGTATATTCCCTAGAGCGGTTAAACAGCGAACTCAATCAACAAACTCAAAAATAGGTTATAAAAAATTATTTAGTCAGTGACAAAGTCAGTGTAAGGAGGAATTCCTACAAATTGTAAGATGAAAGCATCAAGTAACTTCACCCTGCCTTTCCTTTAAAGGAAAACCCAACAGACTAACAACATGTTTTCCAACAGAGATCTTAAGCCAGAAGGGACTGGGGTCCTATCTTTAATCTTTCTAGTAAGAATACCTACTGGCCAAGAAGTTTGTAGCCTGCATAAATGAAAAGAGAAATAAAGTCTTTCCCAAGCATGTAAGTGCTGGGGGAATTCATCACTTACATATCAGCCCTTATAGAAATGCTTAAAGGATTTTTAAAAATTGAAGTAAAAGGTCTATGCTCATAAGTATAAAAATAACAAAAAGTGCAAAATAAAACAAAACACCCCCCTCAAAAAACTCAAAACTTTAATAAAATAGCATCACAAGAGAGATTATAATGCAATATAATGTCTGGAACTAGTATGCCACATATTAATATTGACATTAAATATAAATGGTTTAATGCCCCACTAAAAGATATATATTGGTGGAATGGATTTTTAAAAAGCCCAAACATCTGCTATTTCCAAAAGAGACCCACATAGCTAGTAAATACTCTCCTAGATGGAAGATAAAAGTGTGGAAAACATTCCAAGCAATTTGAAACCCAAAGTGAGCAGAAGCAGCTATTCTTGTACTACATAAAACAAACATTAACTCAACAACAGTGAAAAAAAATAAAAGGTTGTTATATAATGATAAAGAGATTGATTTAACAAGAAATAAAACAATCCTAAATATATATATATGCATCTAACATAGATGATCCCAGATTTATAAAACAAATACTTCTAGAACTAAGAACAATACCTATCAATACATTGATTGTGGGAGATTTCAACACTCCACTGGCAGAATAGGTAGATCATCAGGCATAAAATCAACAACTTCAACGAGTCTCTAGAGCTAACATATATAGGACATTCTAGGAAGCTCACACCTATGATCCTAGCACTCTAGGAGACCTATGCGAGTAAATTGAGTTCAGGAGCTTGAGACAAGTCTGAGCAAGAGCAAGACCCCATCTCTACTAAAAATACAAAAAAGTAGCCAGGCATTGTGGCAGGCACCCGGAGTCCCAGCTACACAGGCATCTGAGGGAAGAGGATCACTTAAGTCCAGAAGTTTGAGGTTGCTGTGAGCTAGGATGATACCACAGCACTCTGCCCATGGTAGACTCTGTCTCAAAAGCCAACAGAAAAACATTCTACACCAAAATATTGATACATAGTGCAGAAGACATTAATGCAAAAGTAATTGCAGTTTTTGGTGCATCTCATCCATTTTCTGAGCCACTTACAAGTAATGGTGTCCCTGGGATTCAGAAAGCTGTAGAGGATCAGACTGCCAGCAGACCACCAGTGGCGATGAACTTTTTTTAGTATCAGTCTGGCTTGGGAAGTGCCTCAGAGGTTCTTCTCCATTCAGCCATTGAGCTGATGGTTGCCAATTGTCATATAAAATCCACTTTTCCTTGCATATCACAACCTGATCGAGAAATGGTTTGTTGTTGTTGTATACAATAAGAGAAGATGTAACTTAAAACTAAGCAGTGTTCTTATTTTGGGTTAGCTCATAAAGCACCCATTTATCAAGCTTTTTCACCTGTCCAGTTTGCTTCAACTGTCAAACTACTGTAAAATGATCGACATTGAGTTCTTGGGCAACTTCTCCTGTAATTGTCAGAGGATCATATTCAGTGATTGTTCTCACTTGGTCATTGTCAATGTCTGATGGCCGGACACTACACTCCTCATATTCAAGGCTCTCTTTTGCTTTGCAAAACTTCTTAACCAACCACTGCACTGTGCATTGGTTAGCAGTTCCTGGGCCAACTGCATTGTTGGTGATTAGAGTTGCCTCTGCTGCTTTAAGACCTAAGTTGAACTTGAATAAGAAAATCACCAGAATTTGCTAACATCATTTGTTTGCTAACATCATCATTTGTTTGTCTAACATCATTTCCACAGTTAAACTAAATATAAAATAAACAGAAAATAATATGTCATTAGCAAAAAAAAAAGCAAGAAATGCTCATTAAAATGATAAATAACATAACCACACTTATTTAAGAATGTATTCCAGCATTGAACAGCAAATTTCAACAATATAAAAACCACAGTTATTTTTACACCATTCCTCTCCTTAGCATGTGGAATATTTTCCGAGACAAATCTTATATTAAGATGCAAATTTTAAAAATCTTTTAAAGATGAAATTATAACAAGTATCTCCTCAGACCACGGTGGAATAAAACTAGAAATCACTATAAGAGAGACTCTCAAAACTGAATAACCTGCCACTGAATGATCTCTCGGTGAATGATGACATTAAGATGGAAATGAAAAAAAGAATTTCAAAATGAATCATAATGACTCAAACTATCAAAGCCTAGTGATCCAGACAAAGCAGTGCTAAAGGGGAAATTTATAACTAACCTCTTACATAAAAACATAGGAAGATCACAAATTAATAACCTAGAGTCCTTCTGAAGGAAGTAGAAAAACAAGAAAAAAATCAAGCCTAAAGCTGACAGAAGGCAAAAAATAAAGATCAGAGAACTAAACAAAGTTGAAACAAACAAACAAACAAAAAATAGAAAGGGTCAATGAAATGAAGCTCTAGTTCTTTAAGAAGATAAGTCAAGTAGCTAGACCACTAAGAAGAAAATGAAGCAAAGATGAGAGAGGAGTCAAATAACTTCAATCAGAAATGAAAAAGGACACATATTGAGACAACCCTGAGGCTGGAGCCTCTAGGTATCTGGGAACACTGCAGAGAGAACACACAAAATTCTAGGTGTAATACAACCATATTGCAGAGGGTCTCTTGGGGGACCAGACACTGTCAGAGAGTGTCAGTGAGGCCCTAACTCCAGGTTCCAATGGGTACTGATTGGGATTCAAAGAAGTGCACACAGAATGTGATAGGGGAATAGTTATAAAACATGTTACAGTGTGTAGCCTAGTAGAATGTGCAGGAGTGCAGGATGTGCAAACCAACTGTTCTCCTGTGTTGATGTATCTAGTATGGGAAACACGTGCTTGACACCTACTGCTTACTGCTCTGACTGGGATCTGCCTCAGCTATTTCTGCCTAGCTAAATGATTAATTAGCTGTGCATGTGGTTGCAACTTTTGCTGCTGATGCAGATGCCCCTTTATCCTTCCTATGAATGTAGCTGCAACTTTACTGCAGTCACATGCCTCACTTTGTGTCACAGGTCAGGCTTTGCCACTGCCCTACACATCTCATTCCTTATGCATATCTTGAGTTATCTCTGCTACATGTTTCCCACACATATAATTTATGGCTCGTGATGTTTTACTTTATCACAGTCTCATAGCAAACAAATAAATATAAGGTTAAGTATAATGAAAATGTTCAAAGATTTCATATTTCTTCATAGTCAATAATTAACCTTAAGAGAAATAGCAAATATTATTTTATGAAAGACAACTGGAATTTTTTCTCCCACATATTACAACTAGTACCAAATAAATACAAAATATTTCTGCGACTACTATGAATACATCAGCACATAGAAACTAGGAAACCTAAAGGAAATTAATAAATTTCTGGAAACACACACCTCCCAAGCTTGAATCACAAAGAAACAGAAATCCTTAACAAACCAACAAGAGTTGCAAGATTGAATCAATAACAACAACAAAACACTCTCAACTAAAAAACATCCAGAAATTTATGCATTCATACTTGAATTCACCAGTCCTACAAAGAATTGATACTAGTCCTACTGAAATTGTTCCAAAAGATTGAGAGGTTGGAAATCATAACTAACTCATTCTATGATGCCAAGATCACCCTGATACCAAAGCTAGAAAAGCCATAAGAAAAGAGTAAAACTACAGACCAATATCCCTGATAAAACAAATGCAAAATCCTCAACAGAAAACTAGCAAAGTGAATCCAAAAGCATATCAAAAACATGATCAAAAGGTTTCATACCAGGCATGCAGGGATGGTTCAACATTCACAAGTAAATCCAAAAGCATATCAAAAATATGATCAAAAGGTTTGACACCAGGCATGCAGGGATGGTTCAACATTCACAGATTTATAAGCATGATTTGACCGAATGATCATCTCCATTGACACATAAGAAAACATTAAAAAAATACAGCATCATTTCCTCAGAAAATTATGCATTGAGGAACATAAGGTCAAAATCATAAACTCAAATATAACAATCTCAATTTAATATTGTCCTGAAGGGGAAAAGACAAAAGGACTTCACCCAAGGAACAGAATAAGAAAATGATACCCTGGATGGCACCTGTGGCTCAAAGGAGTAGGGCGCCAGCCCCATATGCCAGAGGTGGTGGGTGTGGGTTCAAACCCAGCCCCAGCCTAAAACAGCAAAAAAAAAGAAAAAAAAGAAAGAAAGAAAGAAAGAAAGAAAGAAAGAAAGAAAGAAAGAAAGAAAATAATACCCACTTTTACCTCTTCTCTTCAATAGAGTATTGGGAGTCCTGGCCAGAGAAATCATGTAAGAGAAAGAAAGAAAGAGCATCCAAGTCAGAAAGATAAAATCAAACTATCTCTTAATAAGCCAGTCACAGAAAAGCAAATACTGCATGATTTCACTCGCATGAGTTATCTAAAATAGTGAAAAATCACAGAAATCAAAAGTAGAATGGCAAATGCTAAGGGCTAGGGGCAGGAAATACTGGGAAGTTGTGGTTCCATGAGTGTAGAGTTTTAGTAGCGCAAGCTGAAAAATTTCTAGAGATTTTCAGTATAATTATGTTCCTTTAACAATACTGTACTCTAAGCTTAAAAATTGATTAAGAGGGGTGATCCCATGTGATGTGTTTCTTACCATAATAATATATAATGTATATATGGTATATATAACATTCATATATAAGCAAAACAACTATATGCCTCTGGCCAAAAAAGCAATTTGAGAGAGCAGTGAAAGACTTTGTGCAGGCATACTTGTAAGAAACTGAGGCAGAATCCCATGTGGCCAGGTTGGTTGTGAGCCTAACATGACCAAGGTTGTAGCTGGAATAGCATTTACTGTGTTAAGGAATTAAGGTTGACTTTATAAGGCCAATAATAAAGCCCTTTGGAAAACTGACCAGATACCTATCAGCAACCTTTCCTGATCTGTGGTAAGTAATGAAGGTTGCTTGCTGACGGGTCTGGGAATGGAAATGTGCTTGGGGACCTCAAGAGAAGAGGAATTTACCCAATGCATACAGGTATCTAATGGCACAAATGAAACTTGGGCTCGTGAAAGGCTTTTTAGAAGTCCAGCCTGAAAATTCGTTATAAAAGTTTCCAGCAAAAAGAAAATGATACCCATACATGGAAGAACATAGACCCTGACTTAAGATTTACATGGGAGCAGAGGTCTGCACACAAATTCCTGTATGCCCAAGAAGTTTCTTTATGTATTGTTCAAAGATCTGAAGTACCAGCCTCCAAAGGGCAAGGCCAGCAAGGGCAGGTATTCAATCTACCTTGTTCCTCCATAGCCTCAGGCTTCATCAGATAAGAACAAAGACGACATAATGGCTAACAACATGTTCTCCATTAAGTTATGTTAAATTGGGTTATGTTGAAAGGGTTATGTCAAAAGGTGTATGTTGAGTGGATTATCAGAAGCTAATTATGAGGTAGCCACATGATGTTTAAATGGACCAATGAGGTCATTACTGTATTGTGCACATGTACAAAATTCCCTATATAAACCAACCACAAATAAAGAAGCTCGCCATTTTGCCTGAGTGAGCAGATGGTCACCTTTATTTAAAACACAATTTCAATAAGTGTGCTTATTCTTCACCACATCGCTTTTCCATGAGACCCTAACAGCAACACCCTTATGGCAATATTCATATATCATAATATATTATATATACCATATATTATATATACTGAAAATAAAACAAAAATTCACCAGTGAGAAGTTTTCCCTGGAGTTTCACTCTGATAATACTTAAGAAGAAAGTGAAAACTTATTTAAAAGTTTTTTAAATACAGCAAATAAAAAAAAAAGAAGAAGAAAAAAGAATGAAAGAAAGGAAAGAAAAGACATATCCACCAGGGCATTGGGATATACGGTTATAAAACGATGCCCCATGGTAAAGTGTATCACTTAAAATGATGTACTTATTTTTATCTGAATAAAGAATATGTATTTTTTGGTTATCAAACTTTAAACTTAACTCTAGAAAAGTAATATTCATTTTCTATAATTACGTATGTCTAGACAGATTACTCAAAATCTGAAATCCCTCTGAAGCTAGAGATTTCAGATTAGTCATCTGACAGCCAAATTTGATTTCACATTTTATACTAAGCCAGAATCTTTTTAAGACATTATTAGCCTCTTTATCCTCAAGTCTGACTTTTTTTTTTTTTTTTAAGTGAGACTCTGTCACCCTGGGTAGAGTGCCATGGCGTCATAGCACACACCAACCTCCAACTCTTAGGATCAAGAGATCCTCTTGCCTCAGCCTCCTGAGTAACTGGGAACTCTTGCCACAACACCTGACTATACATACACACACACAAACACACACATAGGGTGCCAAAAAATGCACGTAGATTTTAAGATCTGAGAATTAAGTTTGTAAACTCATCCTAGAAAAAGAAGTACATATGTCATTGCTGGATATCATTGTGGTCACCTTTGGATGTACTCCCTTTAGGGAGCTATGCACTGACTCCCTCACTTAGTCCACCCTTCAAAGCAATTTTGGAACTCTTTTTCTGGAATGACCATCACAGCTGTCTTCATATGAAGTCTGGCAATCAAGTTTGTAAACTTCCCACTTGTGCTTCTGTTGGCAGCACTGTACAATAAGGACACATCACCTTGGTTTACCAGCGTCTCACAGCTGTGTACATGTCGGTGTGGCAATATTTTGCTAAGTGGTATTCTTTATTGCTGTTGTGTGTTTTTTGGGTGCTGTAAAGAGCTCTGATGGTCATTCTGGAAAAAGAGATCCAGAGTTGCTTTGAAGGGTGGACTAGACGCTGGCATCAGTGAGTCGCTGCCTGAGGGGAGCACTGCACAGGTGACCATAGTGATGTTCAGCAGTGAGGTAAGTACTTGTCAGATCGTTACGTGTGTGTGTGTGTGTGTGTGTGTGTATAAAATCTTTTACTCTCCTGGGCCTTTTCTTCTTGTTTAGATCCTAAACTAGATATAAGTAGGATGGGTATAGCTCACAGGGTGTCAAATGGCAGGGTTAATTTATACATGTTTTCTACTCCATATGAGATACCTGTGGACCAAGTTGAAAGGTGACCAGGTGTGTTTGAAGTACTATATTCTTTCATGGTTTCAATGGAGAGACTCATCTACATTATGTGAAGTAATGCAAGTCTATTATAAGATTATAAGCAGAAACATCTCAGCCACTTCTTACAAGAAGCCCATAGAAATTGAACAATCAAGTAGAAAATGGAGGAAAATGAAGCACATAGCAGTGTGATGATCTAACAAAGCCTGGAACTTAATAGTGTGGCAGCGAGGTTACCTTGCTCTCCTTCCACAGTGGCTGTTTGATGCACCTGACTCTGAAACACAGTCATTGTACCTCTCAGATATTTAGAAATGTGTGTTTTTCTGCTTCCACATTTGTAATATGATTACCCTATTTATCCAGTTCAGCTTTATGAAAAAGAAGACCTGATTCTTCAGTGTATTTGCATCATTTCACTTCAAGCAGAGCTTTGAAAGACCACTTAATAAGGTCCTGTTCAACAGATAGGATACCGGGGAGCAAGTGCTCACCCCTAGATCCAATAGTAGGAGGCAGAGTGTCACTTAAAGAGAACTGTGGGTGGAAACTTTTAGGAAATAAAGCATAGACAGCATGGTGGTCATTCTGTCTAGGACACTGCTGGGCGAGATGACCAGTTAGGAAAGATAATATAAGGGAAAAAGCAAGGAGTTTATTGCCAGAACACCCACTAAATGAGCATGTCACACTGAAGGAGCTGTAAGGTAGAACAGATGGGAGTTTGGAGTTAAAAAATTAGGGTCAAATGAGAAAAAGGGAAGAAAAAAATGTAAAGATGGAAATAGATGCCACGGGTTGAAGGCTAATTGGTGTGACTCCCCCAACACTGAGCTCCATCTGTTTATTTCTCTTATCTATATATTTTGGATTTTTAATATATTCAGTGCAAAAAATTCCAAAATATCTTATTCTCAGTTAGGTTTACCCACTCATCTATGGACCGTAAACATGACAGTGGGATGCCAACCTCACTTATTATTTCCAGCTTAGAAGGTAGTTGGTTCCAATAAAAGTTTCAGCCTCTGATCCCCTCTCAACTTCCCACTGTGCTCTGTGTGGTGGTATGGGTGGTTGTTAGAGATGCACTCTGAGAAAGAAGAGATTATCTCTTTTCACCATTTAGACATTCATTAAATAATGGGATTACCTACAATTTTTGAATGTTTGAAAACTGTTTTACAAGGCTTAGTAACTATTCTGTGTGTAGCTATAGTTTTTGAGTGGTTATTGATATATGTAAGATTTACATGACCATAAGCAGAAGTATTATGGCTAAATAATGAAAGTTCTTCCTCTACTCTGAGGGGAAAACCATGTCAACCAGACACAAAGCTCAGAAATAGGCCCCAGATGTAGAGCACCAGATAGGAACTGGTAAAAAATGAAAAGGGAAGAGAAAAATGAATAAAGCCCATACTAATACAAATAGGATTCCTATAAATCTTTGTAATCAATTATAAAGAAATGGTTAACGTGAGTAAAATAATATATTTACATTTTCATACTTTAAACTTTTTAATCTTTTTATAACTGAACTATGGCCCCAAAGTAGAGTTTTTATTGAAGTTTGAGGAAATACGTACTTGTTTAATTTTATAGTATTTCAGTGATCTAATTATAAATCAGGCAGATACAATTGCACATATTGTAAATGGATTTTGAACAAGACTTCTGCAGATGGCTAACTGCAACTGTAGTAAAATTATAAATTGTTGTGCTTGAATAATAGCTTTGGAAAAGATCAACCTTCTCTTCTATTTTCACTTCGTCAAAATGTACTGTTCAATGTCGGATCTGTATTAAGTGAAAGGAAGGTTATAACCAAAAATATTTTTTTCTTATAGATGACACAAAATTTTGAAAACTAGAAGATAATTGCTTTATGAAATAGATTGTTATTAACAATGATAGTAACTGATGGAAAAATACTCAGTTTATAAATGCCATTTAAAATTAAATTATACATTTAATAAAATAAGGCATTTTTTTTCTTTTTTTAGTTTCAGAATGTCATGGGGAGTACAAATAATTTGGTTACATGCATTGCTTTTGTACAGTTTGAGTCAAAATTATAAGTGTAGCCCTCATCCAGATAGTATGGATTGTACCCAAGGGGTGTAAATTCATCCCTCTCCTCCGGCCTTCTCCCACCTGCTTGCCTTCAGTTGAGTTTTATTGCCAAATATGCACATGGGTGCTGATTGGTTAGTTCCAGTTTAATAGTGAGTATGTGCAGTGTTTGTTTTTGGATTCTTAAGATACCTCACTTAGAAAAATGGTCTCCAGTTCCAACCAGGTTCTTTGTAAAAGAAATGAGTTCACCATTTGTTATGGGTGAGTAGTAGTGCACGGCATGCATCTAGCAGATTCTATTAATCCCTTCATGGACTGATGGGCTTTGGGGTTGGTTCCACTTCTTTGTGATGGTGATGTGCTGCAATAAGCATTCAGGGACACATGTCTTTTTGATAAAATGACGTTTTTCACTTTGGGTATATATCCAAGACTGGGATTCCTGGGTCAAATGGTAGGTCTACTTTCAGTTCTTTGAGGTTGTACTAGGTTACAGTCCCACCACCTGTGTGTAAGTCTTCCTTCCTCTACATCCAAGACAGCATCTATTGTTTTAGGATTTTTTGATAAAAGCCACTCTCACTGTAGTTAGGAGAGACCTCATTGTAGTTTTGATTTGCATTTCCCTTGCAATTAGAGATAGTGGGCATTTTTTCGGGTGTTTATTGGCCATTAGTCTATCTTGTTTCAAAATGCTTCTGTTCATGTCTTTTGCTCACATTTTAAGGGAATGTTTTATTTTTATTGCTGATCTACTTGATTTATTCCTTTTACTTGAATCTACCAGTGATGTTCCTGCTTCCCTTCTTTACTTGTCCAGTTTTAGTTGTGTGGCCCGTCGTTTTAGCATGCTCATTCCAAAATCCAGTTTTCTTGCCACTTTACCTTTGGTTGTTCTAAGTCAGAAACATTGAAAAGTGGAATGCTCTTGCCGGAAAATCAGGTAACCATACAGATCAATGCCACTGATTCATTGTTTTTGGCCCCAACTGCAGTCTCTCTCTGTCTAACCAGAACTCTATCCTATTTACTGTCTATTCTTCTACTGTGCTGAAAATGTGATTCTGACCATTTTCCTCTATAACTTCAGTATTTCATCCTTGCTTTCCACTACTAAGAGAAAAGAGAAGTCCATACATTCTTGCCTCCATTCCTACATCTACACTTAAGGACTGTCTTCTCTCCAGTCTAACATTAGTCCCTCTTCCTGGGTATCTTCATTTTTACCCTCTCTACTCTCCCCTCCTTATATGCATTAAAACCTAATTAAGCCTACTCCATAATGGGGTGGGGGTTTTTCTATAACTAATGTACCTCTGTGATCTTATTTAATCTTTCAAAGAAAAACATTTCAGAAAGTAGATCTATAAATCACTGCCTTTCCTTCCTTGTATTCCTCATCTGGATTCCAAACACAAAACCATCCACTGTTTTGCCAAATGTAAAACAGCTCCCCTAAAAGACTCCTCAAGACTTGACCTCTTAGCAACTGTTAGCTTTTCTGACCATTCAATTTTTGGGTTTGTTATTCCTTTGATTTCTAGAACAACACATTTTCCTATTTAATATCTTCTTCTTTGATGCTCCTTACTATTTATTAGGGTTTTCTCACTCTATTTATGTTTTGATATTTTTTCATATCCCTGCTTCTCACATTATAATTTTATTTTATCTTTTTGGAATGTGAGCTCATCCAAATCCATATCTTTAATTAACTATGTACTAAAAACTCCCCAAAAGAAATTCTAAGACCTGATTTCATTTCAGAGCTCTTTAGTTTTATAAATAATTTTGTATCGGGTGGTTTCACTTGCTTCCTTCAACATACCGAATATGTTTATAGTACGTCTAAAACTGAATCATTTAAAATAATTCTTGCAATTTAACAAATTGCTCAATCTTGAAGGCTAGTCATAACCTTTAGCTTTTCTTTCTCATTCTTACCTCACATTTAATCAATAACCAAAGCTTCTATCTCCTGAAAACATTGAATTTATTTATTTGTGTGCTTATATTCTAGTTGAGGCACCACCACCTCCTCCCTGGATTACTGGGAGACTACTACACTTTGAACTATCCTTCCGATGTATACCCTGAGCTCCAACCCAAGCACTATTTTAAAAATGAAAATCTGATTCCAGAACTTTCTTTTCTAAAATGCCTGTTTCCCCAGTATTTTCTGGATAATCCCAAAGTCTTTTCTGCCGATGGATCTTCAGTTATGTCACTTCTTATCATTTCAGAATCATGTGTAATCTTCCCCTCTATAGCCCTCTTGCCATGTTGTGCCTAAGCAAAGGTAAACTACTTTGTGTCCTCAAGTTATAGCACAGTCCCCACTGCCCTGTTTCCTAGAAAGATTGTAATGGCATGTCTGATCTATCACCTGACTACTTCCTTCTTAACCTTATATTAAATGCTTTCTTTTACTGGAATGCACCCTTGAGCATCCATGCCCACAGATATCTACGTCAAAATTAGTATAGTAAGACACTATCTATCTAGCAGGATATATAAATGTAAAATTATAGCACAATAGGATTATAGAGATTATGCACTCTATAACTGATTCATCATTGTATGCATTTCTTGTTGTGTTATTTGCTCATTTTTCTCCATCTTCTGATGTGACTGCAAGATCCTGAAAGGCAGAGACCATATTGGACTGTCATATTCATTGCCATACATCAGCAATTAGCACATATGATGAATTATTGCTTGCTGAAAGTCTAAATGAATGAGGGAATTAATAATTAATTAAATATCTCAAGAGACAGATTCTGATTGTTTGGCAAGGTAAAATGTAGCAGAATAGCTATTTGGGTTGCTTCCCAGGTGATAGATGACTGATTTTGGTTCAGTCATCCGTTTCTGGTCTAACCATCTGTATCTCAAGTAATGAAATCATGGAGTATAAGCAGGAAAATCAAGTCTGAAAGGTCACTAGAAGACAGGGAGAGGCCTGAATATTGCTCAGATTTAAAAGCTCCTTTAAAGAGGACAATGCAACTGACAGGTAATTCACTTAGTCTGCCAAATGCATTCTTTCTTAGGATTCCATTTAGAAATCCATTCTTCTAGGAAGCTCTTCTGGATCTCCATCTCCAAGACTCCAAGAGGGGAGCTCTCACTGATATTTCATGCATTTCTGTCTATTTCTAGGTCAGGAGCTGTTTAGAAGAGTGGATTTTAACTTGGATTCTCAGTGTCTGTTTCTGAATAATAGTAGATGTTTAATAAATTCACGTTGAAGGTTGAATAAAAAAACAAATAATTGCATGAGTGAAGAAACAAATCCCTAAGTTGAATCTAAAAGGTCTCAAGGAATCTATTTTCTTTTAAATTTTTAAATAAATTTAAATACACATACCTTAGAGGGTAAATAGGTGACCATTTTACTGGTCCACTGACAAACTTAGGTCACAAAATGCAGATGAGTCTCCTGATTATTTATATTGCTATAACTAATTGAGTATAATCACCTACTTGATTTTCAGCACAGTGTTCTGCACAGAATAAGTGTACAACATGTTTACTAAGTTAAATTAATTGAACAGTTGAACTGCATTGAATTTGATTTAGATAGATTGTCTCCACCCACATGAGATTACTGAGGAAAAAGCCTAAATCACAAAATGCTAGGGTTTTCTTATCTCATGAATTGTTGCAGACCATAAAATATTAACAAAAATTAATAACATTCCTTGTGCTGGGATCTAAACCATAAACTCCTTTTCTTTTAACATATTTCTATTTTTTTATTATTAAATGATAGCTGTATACATTAATGCAAACATGGGGTACAGTGTAGTATTTTCATATACAATTTGAAATACTTTCATCATGCTGGTTAACATAGAATTTATGTAATTTACTTAGTTATTGTGTTAAAACATTTATACTCTAGTTCTAGAAAAGTTCACTTGTACCCTTGTTAGACAGACCATATAGGTGATCTTTCCAGTCACCCTCCGATGGAACTGGAAAATGTTCTTCTTTTAACGTATGTCTAAATGAAAGAAATTTCCCTCCCTTGTAAAAAATGTTCTTAATGAATTAGTTTATCAAGCCTCTGTTATTTCTTAAAATTGTAAATTAAAATAAGAGCCAACAGGCCAGGCCAGGCACAGTAGCCCATGCTTGTAATCCAAGCATTCTGGAAAGCCAAGACAAATGGATTGCTTGAGCTCAGGAGTTCAAGACCACTCTGAGCAAGAATGAGAGCCCATTCTCTACTACATATAGAAAAATTAGGCAGGCATTTTGGTGGGCAGTTGTAGTCTCAGCTACTCAGGAAGCTGAGACAAGAGGATCTCATAAGCCCAAAGAGTTTGAGGCTGCTGTGAGCTGTTATGATAACACAGCACTCTACCCAGACTGAGGCTCTGTCTCAAAAAAAAAAAAAAAGAGAGAACCAACAATGATTCTTCAAAATCAACCTGAAATATTGTGACTTTTAGAAAACCTCATTACTCCTTAGCCAGTTGATAGATTTGTCATCTGTGGCAATACCACTAATATATTAAAAAGAAAATGTGTTTCAATTTAAATACACGTGGTGACAGATGGTCAGAATCTTTTTTAACTTAGTGGACCATTCAGTGTAATAACTGAACTATGCGCAGAATTCTTTATCTTATCACCCGGTAGCAGAAAGGTTCGTGAGGAACAGATGTCTGTTTCTCCTGATCAAAGTACAAGACATTTTGAACACTTTTTGAAGCATATATATTAACAAAAATGTTTGAAGAACATGACATTGGATATGCTTAAAAGATTCTTTGGTATCAACACTGATACAGACTAGACCTCTCCTCAAAATATCCTTAAATATGATCAATTTTCCATAATCTAAATCCTGCTAAATAAAAATGCCAAATGGTGTGATGTTCTATTTTATTCACTTTTTGGTGATAATTATTACTCAGTGTGATAACCAGGAGAGCACTTGAAATACAAGTTAAGATCTAACTAAAGAGGCTAGTTCTGCTATTTGAAATACTGGTCGTTCCTGATAAATAGTGTATTATTTCATCATAATTACAATCCACTCTTCTGTCCTGGAATCCCTCCTTTCTCCAAATTTCACAGAGAGATGGTTCAGCAATTATATTTACCAACAGGGATTTGAGATGGTCTTTGCCACTCTAAGACTAAGTCTGGAAGAGTCGTGGCCTGGAGATAGGTGCCTGGAGATACGAAAATCTGCTCCCCTTGTCCATTTCTGCTGAGATCTTTTCTGCTGTTAGGTTCTTCACGCTCCCCATGTAACTCCGAGGAGGGGTCCTTTAAAGCTTAAACTTTACATCTTGGTTACTGAGTCCTGATCTTATTATATTTTAGATGAAATTTTAGAAATAGCTGGCTCTTCATCTGAAACAGCCACAATGTTGAGTCAGTGCTTTCAAAACCAGACCCCTGCCTTGTGTCCTTCCTGTTGAACCTCTCAGTTTTCCAAATCCAGCACAGAAATGATTTCTTTGTTAACCTCCTCCCAGGACCGTCCTGTCTGTCCCGATTTTCCCCTGAGGTTTCACATTCCTTCCAAGTCCTCCTCATCGGAGAAAGAAGCCCCTTCACTCCCAGCGTGTTACACGGTAGTAATCTCACCTCCTACTGACAGGGCACTCTCACCACCTACTAACTGGAGGACAGAAATAAAAATCTGGCCTCAGATTATTTTTAAATTCGTGACAGTTTTAAAACTGTATATTTTCTCAATTATGACAGGTGAACTTGATCTATTTATTTTTAAGATACACAGATTGGAGAGTTAAAACGTTGCCTCACTTACCTGGATATTTTGATTCATCCAATAAATTGTTTTCATGGGTTTAATTCTAGATTTCAATTTTGTCATATTCTGATTTCTTACTGACATACAGACAGCGCCTATTAGAATGGTAGTTTAATCAATGCCTAACATTCAGATAGCGCCCTGTAAATATTTCTGCAAATGAATGCATATTTTCCTGAATCTAAGATCACATTGACTATATGATACCTAAAACAAGGAAGAGAAACTAGCTCAAAAAAAAAAAAAAAACTAGCTCAAAGGGCATAATCTATCCCTATAAGGATGATAATCCCTGTAAGGAAGTGTAGTTACGATTTTATACAAGATCATAATTATAGTCTGAAAGTAAGTTTGTCCCCACTCTGAAGCCTGTTTTGCTTTCTGCCTGCCTCAGTTACACATAGCAACAGAGTGACACTGTTTCCATAACCCGTATTCTCAAGGTGGACCTCCTTAGCATCCTTCAGACAGACAGATAATGTCAAGGTAAAATCAGAGCTTTGGCTTAATTCTCATGAGTACAAGTACTAACAACCACATTATAACTTACTCATCTATCCTGAGAATGTCAAATTTCCTCTGACATCAATTTCACTACCATTCCAACTGCAGAAAAACAAAAATGTCCAAGAAAAACTACACTGTTTTATAGTAAAGGAAATATACACATGGATTTGTGACTAAGTCTCCTACCTATTAATTAAATTTTTTTTTGCTCCCTCAGTACATAAGTGGCTTACATTTTTCTCAAAATGATGTGTTCTTTTGGAACACATCAAGGAAGAAAAAGGGCAGGCAACCAAGCCCATTCACTGTCCATGCTGTGAGGAATCCAGCACTTTATTCACTGTGTTTATTACGCTGGTCATTTGTACACGCAATGGCGTCATTATTAAATCATAAAATGTAGGTCAGGAAATGGCTCTGTGTACACGTGCAGAAATCAGCCAGAACTTGATTAAATTAAAACATGTAATTATGCCCCAGAAAAAGATAATACACAGATACAACAAAACACCAAGGTGAGCATCTTATTTTGACTTTTCGCTTTGTGTGTTTATGTAATGCCTTAAAAATAAGTCAAGTCAAGCTAACTCAAGCTAATATGATTCTAACATAAGGCCGGGAAGATTACTATTGTTACTACCATTAGTTGGTGGAGAAAATTTGGTTTTAGAGTCCACATATGTAAATAGAAACGGACCAGAATAGCAGGAAAGCCCTGACAAAAAACAAACCCCAGTGGGCTCTGCCCAGAGCTGGTTACAGACAGCCCTAAGGCCCCTTGATAGACCCTCAACTTGACTAAAAATAAAGAAACATAGATTAAAACTACCCCCCCAAAGCAGTATTTTACCTTTCATATTGGCAAATGTTTAAAAACTTAGCAATATACTTCGTTGGTGAAAGAGAAGAAAAATGGGCCCTCTGGTCCAGGATTACAAATCGGTGCCACTCGGGAGGAGGAATTGGCAGTGGCATCACAGTGCATTAGACAGCCATTATTCTGTGACCCATAAATCCCACAGGCAAAAATTTACACTTGAAATAGTGGGAAAAAATTGGAAAGCAAAGCCCCCCACGAGTTTAGACTCCCCGCAGTTAAAATGCACTGAGCTAGGCTATCAAGCGTTCTGACAACAGAAAAGCAGAAGGCGGCAGCTCTGGACACCAAGGACAATCTCAGCAGCCCTGGGCCCACCCACCACACTGCAGAGGAGAGCTCAGTACGGTCAGTCTAAGGGGCGGCCTTTTAACACCAGGAGCGATCCCACTCCACCCCGCAGAACAATTAAAGATGGACAGAACCTTATTCTGAGTCTAAACAGCCAGATTATATTTCCTTCCTTAGATGAGGGAAGAGAGAGATGAAGAGAGAGGCTGGCACAAGAGCAAAATCTTTCTTCTCCTGCTATGATTCGACATTTGTCCCTAATATCACAAACATGAACAAAACATTCTACTCTTGCAAAACATATCAATCCTACCCACAAAATGTTTTCTAACTCTAATACCTAGCTGTATATTAACTTTAACCTGATATTTACTATCATGTGATAATATACTGAACTTAACACCAAATCTGATTGTTCATGAGGTACTTGCCTCTCTGTATCCTAAGTGGGGCATCTTCCTTTTTGTGAAGTTGTATAATGTGTCACTCTCAATCAACATGTATTGATCCACTATCAGCTTCCAGATGTCTTGGAGTTCCATGTGATACCTTTTTTTTTTCATTATTGTCATTTTTATTTCTTTTTATTATATCATAGCTGTGTACATTAATGCAATCATGGGGTACAACGTGCTGGTTTTATAGACAATCTGAAATATTTTCATCAAACTGGTGAACATAGCCTTCTCGGCATTTTCTTAGTTATTGTGTTAAGACATTTATAGTCTACACCTAGTAAATTTCACACGTATCCTTGTAAGATGCACCTGTAGGTGTGGTCCCACCAATTACCCTCCCGCATGTGATAAATTTTTGATTTTTATTTAAGAGACTTACCTGAAATAAGATTTGGGATATGTTAAGGGAGCAGGGCATCAGTCTTACATAAGAAAAGGACGCTGGCTGCTGGACTTCAGAAGTCTGAGGTTAGAATTAGAAGCAGGCAGCTCAGTCCTGGAACTGCCATATTTCAAAGCCATATTTCTTACAGTGCATTAAAATCTCAGCCTCTGAGGCTGGACACGTGCCTCAGAATCAGTCCTTTGTTCTGCCCAGCTTTCTCCATCCTCAGCCTTCTGAATCTCACACTAGGTTCACTTTTGTGCCAGTTTAAAGCTTATCTCACTCAGTCCTTATTATTCTTCTGGGGTCAGAATTTTGATATCAACTCTCCTTGTTTATCCCAGCAATCACTGGATCAACTGCTGGACCAACTTCTTGTCTAACTTTGAATCTGTTATTGAACACAGAAAACTGAATAAAACCCAGTTTGTCATCTCCCTACACTGAACTCATCTATGTCATTTGTGATTTTAATGCAGAGATCAGAGAAATGAATCCAAGCAGCCTAACTATATGGATGGTCTGTAACTGGAGGCATGTTAATTAAAAAATTATAAGGGGTCAGTTTTTAAAGTGCTGTGTGAAACTACATCTAAGGTAAAAATTACCCAGGCAGTTGTGATCCCATGTGCATAGTAATTGTGTCTAGTGAGAGTAAACCAATAAACCCAATAAAATTTAATGGGTTTGAATTCAATGTGTTATCAGCTAAGCTTGTGTGTGTGTGTGGTTTCCGTATCATCATCGCTCCCGTGAATGTTATTTTGCAGATAGAAATTCCTTAGTACTATTTATAAAAATGCATATGTTTACTAAATTATTAGGATAGCTCTATATTTCAACTGGACCACAGCTGACTCCATGAGATGCACACGCAATCGCAGGGTTGGCATTAGCTTTAAACAAAAAGAAGCAGGAATCCAAAAGGAAATGGGAACCACAAAGGAAGAGGTCTTTGCAGACAAATAATTCACTCACAGCAGGAATCATATTGGTTATATGACATTGGTCTATATCAAGCAGAGATCCTGAAAACCCTGCACATTCCAGCTATCTATCACACCAGTAGCCCAGATCAGGGGAAGGGATAGGACAGGAGTCAGGAGAAGGCTCTTCCTAAAATAGGCCTTCACAAAGCCTCTGGTTCCTAAAGCAGGGGCCATCTTCATAGCAAGATTTCTATGGTAATTATGCTTTGCTTTGCTTTCTCGATTATCAGGAAGGGCAGAAAGACAGATATTTCTTCTTGTTTTCTAAGATGTCAACTAGGAATACAGACTGCAGACTACTTCTTTTTAGCTTCTAATATTTATTCTGCTATCTTCTTTCTACATCAAAGACATCTATGTCATTTATGATTCTAATGCAGAGATCAGAGAGGTGAATGTCATCAAGCTGCCTAACTATTCAGAAAAGTCTACAACAGGAAGCTTGTCAATTAAAAAAATATAAGGGATATGGTTTGATATTTCTGTTTGTATATCCTTAAAGCACTGTGTGAAACTATATCTAAGGTAGAAATAACCAAGGCAGTTGTGATTCCACGTGCATTTTTCTTTAAACTCAGCAGGACACACTTACGAAATGCATGGCTTTTGAAAGAAATCAATTACACCGCAGGTCAAAACAAGTCTCCCAAATATAAGGATGATAGAATTTCTCACTCACACATAAAAACTGATCATGCAACATGAATGCTAAATAAATATGTAGAAAGTCCTAAATATTTGGGATGCCTCCTCCCTGCAGGGGACAAGGTGACATGGTTGCTGTAGTTATTACTTAGACCAGGCACATAGTACGTACTCCATCAATCCTCGATGATTAGCTGCTGACTGTTGCTATCGAAAAACTCTCTACTCTCGCCCCAAGACAGAGTTGTGGAATAGTATGGTATAAATTGTTATATATTTTAGTATATATCATCCCTTACCAGTGGCTCTCAAACTTAGTTTCTCTTTAAAGTCACCAAGGTTAAATCAGATTTTGGCATTAAAACCAAAGGGATTCCTATACAGTTATGTAACACTTAACATCCAGAGTTCAGTCTAAGAAATGCATCCTTAGGTGACTAGCATTGTGCAGACATCATGAAGGGTACTTAGACAAACCTAGATGGTATAGCCTACTATACACTTAGGCTCTATGATAGGCTGTTGCTCTCAGCCTACAATCTGTACAGATGTTACTGTGCTGAATGTTGTAGGTCATTGTAACACAATGGTTTGTGTACCTAAACATCGAAAAGTTACAGTAAAAATATGGTATCAAATATTTTAAAAAATGGTCCTTCTGTAGAGAGCATGGACCACAAATGGAGAATGCAGGACTTGCATTGACCTTGTGAGTGAGTCAGCAACTGGCTTGCATTGACCTTGTGAGTGAGTGAGTCAGCAACTGGCACATGAATGTGAAGGCCTAGGGCGTTGGTGTATGCTACTGTTGGCTTTATAAACACTATCCACTTAGACTACAAATTATAAAAAAAAAAAAAAGAAGAAGAACTTAGGTGATGCCACGATGACTATGATGTCACTATGCAAAAGGGGTTTTTTAACTGTATTATAATCTTGTGGTACCACCCTGATGTGTGCACAGTCTGTCCTTGACTGAAACATTGCTATATAAGAACAAAGAGAACATAGGGCTTTTTAAAATGCAATTATTCCATTATTATGTATTAATTATTTTTTATTCCCATGGTGCAGGATATCTTAAAATGGACTATTTCAATATTAGGGTCTTTGCCCCACACCAGTCAGCCATAATGAGACAAATTCATGGTTTTTAGATTGGATAGTGCTTTCTTAGTCTCTAATAGAAGCATCCCAACTTTATAGAGTTCCCTCCCACTATTAGACATCAGTGTAATTAAGAAAAGTGCTCTTTAAAATGAATATAGGTTCAGGGTGATGCTTATTACTTGATTTTGAAGAAATTATGGTCTTTAAATTCAAAACATAAATTCAAACTTCAAATTCAAAATTATAAAGCCCAAATCTACAACATCTTATAATAGAAGTAACAGAAGTAGAGTTTTCATATTTTTATCATTTTATTATTAATTAGTTGTAGTATTTGCCAATGTCTGGGGCAAGTCTATCAAAAAAGCTGTGAAACTTTTAAGGTTATTTATCCTTGGGTGACAGCCTGTAACACAACGAGATAAACTATAGTTTTACCAGGGCTTTGGATTTAAATGTAGCCTTAGAGCTTTCTGACTCCAACATTTAACTTGATTTATGACTTGTGATATAAAAATAGTAGGGCTCAGATGGCTTTAAGTGACTCTGAAAATTAAGTAAAGAAGAAAATGTAACTACTAATCTAAACTTGCTGTGAAATATTAATTATGCATTTCAAGTGAAGAAAGTAAGCAAGCAATAATTTAATCTGCGATGTGAAATAAATCGCAAACTGTACTCTTGCTGAAGGCACTCTCCAAATAAATACTTGATTTTTAAGTCACAAAGGAGCTGGAGTTGAAGCCATTAGTTACTGAAATATGAACTGTTTATTAAAACATTTTCCCCCAGATATCTCTTTTTAAAAAATTCAGTTTTGAAAGGTAAGTGAGGGTAGAAAACCAGCTCTAACCTGCAGAGGAAAAGACTTGTCTTTTAAAAGTATGACAGGTGAAACTTCCTAACGATCCACGGCGGTGTAGCATAGCAGCTGCAAATGCTGAGTCAGTGTAGAAGCAAATCTAAAGGTAGGTGCAATTGTAGCCTTTATTAACGACCTGCTGAGAACGTGGGCAAACTGCCCGGGGCGGACACACCGCAGTGCTTCTCTGATAACTGAGCCTTCCAGACCTCCTAGATATACATTTCTCTAAGCTCCCTAAACCAGAAATAATATCCTCAGCACTTTGTATTAGGCAAGACACACAGGAGTGTTATCCATAGTATATTAATCTTTGCAATGCATTGCCCAAGGGGGAGACATGAAAGAGAACAGATTATCTCTACTGGAGGAATTAACACTTGAAAAGAAAAAGACGTAAAAAATTGTGTCCAAGGCAAACACGACATATCCTGCATCTTCAAGTTTTCAGGAGTTTGCTTCCCCAGCCCTGTGTACAAACCACGACACAATTATGTTGCCATACCGGGTAGAATTATTTCGCCCCCTTGATACATTAAAGTTATGGTAAGTGCATCACTCAATATTTGGATGGTAGGAATATGTATTTGTTTTTTCAAAGAGGAAAAGAGTTACCCAACTTGCCCATTGGACATATGAGGAGACTTTATGCTTTTCAGTTTTTAAGAAAAGTTATCAGTAACTTTGAACTATTCAGAAATAGTTCTCAGTTTGAGTAAGGCAGAGTTGTATAGTTCCAGAAAGAATTTGAAAATGTATAAAGAAAGACGGAAACATCTGAAATCCAAAGTAAATGAAAACCACTTGTAACAGAATGAGACAGAGAAAAACAAAGAAGAAAAAGAAGAATCTATCCTAAAATCATTCTAAAAGTGTTGCTGCTGGCTGGATGCAGTGGCTCATGCCAATAATCCCAGCACTCTGGGACACCAAGGTGGGAGGATCCCTTGAGTTCAGGAATTTGAGAGCAGCCTAAACAAGAATGAGACAGTTAGCCAGGAGGCTGAGGTAGGAGGATCACTTGAGCCCAGGAGTTTGAGGTTGCTGTGAGCCAGGCTGGTGCCACTGCAGAACAGCACAGTGAGACTCTGCCTCAAAAAAGAAAAAAGAGAGAGAGAAAAGAAAGAAAGAAACAAGGAAGGGAAGGGAAGGAGAAGGGAGGGGAAGGGAAGGGAAGGGAAGGGGAAGGGGAAGGGAAGGGGAAGGGAAGGGAAGGGAGAAAGAAAAGAAAAGAAAAGAAAAGAAAAGAAAAGAAAAGAAAAGAAAAGAAAAGAAAATAAAAGAAAAGAAAAGAAAAGAAAATTGGGATAATTCACTTTGGAGAACTACCTGTTTAGTATAATTTGCTGTGTCAGTGATTTTTGATATGCTATTTGACTGAAATAATCTTGGAATATTCTGTATTACCATTGTAAAGGAAAGACAATTAACAAGC
>CAUYTI010083718.1:0-13081 GCA_963575145.1 Galago senegalensis
TTTTAAAGCAATAACTGAGAAAGTGACATGAAGGCTGTGTTGACCAGTTTGATGGAAGTATTTCAGAATGCATGTGAAAACCCCACACTGTACCCCAGAAGAGTATCAATGTACATAGTTAACACTCAATAAAAAAAAAAAAAAAGAAATTCTTTCTTCTGCTCGCTCCTTTCTGTTCCTGAGATATTCTACTGCATTTCTCAGATATTGAGGGCTGCAAATTCTTGTCTCAATGTATCAAAATCACTGGTGATTTTATCTTTGAATGCATTTAATTACTGAGAGAATTTTTGAAATGCTGCTTGAATTTCTAATTCCAACTTTGCTTCTATTCTATTAATCTTATTTCCAATCCAAATTCTCAATTCAATTTCTGACATCTCAGTAATCTGTTTATGAATGTGATCTTCCGTTGTGTCTGCCATATCCTTCCTTGAGGGGCTTGATCTACTCTGGTTATTCATGTTCTTGGAGTTTTTCTGCTTATTCCATCCTATGCTTATTTTACACCATTTGGTTAGATAAGCAGATAAGGAAAATTTTGGTTGGGCCTCAAGGAGTAGTGATTAACTAGCCCTTTGCCCCAAAGCTGGAACTAATGTCAGTATTATTTCCCTTAGAGTTTAACCAAGGACCCATACAGTGTTATGGCCTAAAAAACTGTGGGTGTGCTTGGGATAGTGGGGCTAAGAGGCTCTGTCTTGTTTTCAGCTGGACTTTGTCCTACCCTAGTGAATCAGTTACTCTGGGTTGAAGTCTCAGCTGTGAAGATACATTAGCAACTATGTCACACCTCCCTCCACAGGCAATAATTATAAAAGGAAAATCAAAACTTCCCACAATCACACACCCAGGGTACCACTTTTGATAAGCTTTGGGTTATTGGCCCATTTCAAGATGTCCAAATCAATTGTCACATTTAGCACTCATCTCAGGTGGGGGAGTTCAAAAGTTCTTCAGCAACTGGATTTCAGAGTTCTCCTGATAGCTCTACTATGACTTGCTCCGGTGCCCTGGGAGGTCAGATGGACCCATCCAGAAAGTAAATTAGCCTGGAAAAATTGATGCCTCCTTCCCCCACCTTTCACCCCTGTCACACCCAGTAATTGCTCATCCAAAGAGCTATAACCCAGTTCCTTCCAATAAGTTGATGCTCCAGGGGTTAACACCTACCTGACTCACAGGTAGATCTATTTCTCCTGAGCCAGGTTGCCACTCTTTGTGAGTATCAGGCAGTGGCAGGTGAAACCAGACAACTTCTGTTGCTTAATGGAAGATGGGGCAGTTCACTCTTCCAGCCCCACTCCTGATTTATGTTGTTATCAGAATAGGACAGAAAAGCTCCACAGTATTTTTTCTGTCACTGCTATATTCCCCCTGCAGATCATAACTGGTCTAGGCCGTAGTTTGTGTTGGGTCAGGCATGGTTAGAGCTCACACTCAGCTGTCAGTTCCAGCCTCTTCCTGCCAGTCTTTGTTTCAACTATGACCCCTGAGGACGAGGTGCCTCTTAGGCTCAATGAAGCAGTCTTCTGGCTCAGCCCCATCATGTGCACATTTTCTAGTCCAAGAGCTCCTCCCGCTACCCTTTACTCATGGGCCTTGTGCTTCCATCCCAGACCTGTCCCACCAGTGGCAGCCACATGAGAAGATTCCTATTATCCTCTGGTTTCCCAGAGACAGGGCATTTCTGTTCCTAGTAGCCCCAGGGGTGTAAGCCTTATTGTTCCTGCTACTGCAGCTGCTTCTTGGCACTTCAGCGCACCACAATTCCTGTATGGTTCCCTCTTTTTGACCACCCTCTCCTTACTCTCATGCCACAGAATCAGCATAGACCTGCAATAGTCCTCTCCCCATCCACAACTCTAGACAAAATGCCCATAAATCTGGACTCCTTAGCGGATAGGCCTCTAGATCTTGGCATGAGTGTTTAGGGGATTGGTGGGAATCCAAAGTTGTAGGAAGAGAATATATACAGTTTTATGCCTGGCAGGATAGTGCCATTTCACCACATTTGTGGTAGGTGTTCCCCTTTCTAGACAGTCTCTCCTTGGATATATAATGGGCATAAGTTTGAATTCTGCTTGCTTATTTATATGGAATATACTGTGAGCTCTTCTCATGGGAGAGGGGTCTCATGTGTGCTTGGTGATAAATTTTGTACTTTTTTATGTATCCTTGGTGTCTCAGTTCATCTCAAAAAAACCTGATGTGTGTTCTACAAACCATCAGCTCCAAACCATCAGTTCAGCTCCAAAACCATCAGCTTACTTCCTAAACTTCTGTCTATTAACTCTCCTTCTGCACAGGAGACTCTGAAGAAAGCTGCTCCAGTCTACCATTTTGAGTCACCCCCTGTTTTACTTCTTCCTCTAGAAGAGCCTTGTTTCAAATGATAGTGTCTCACTAAAGGTTACCTCTTGAAATCAGGTAAAGCACTGTGTCCAGTTGTGTAGTTGATACCTGTAGTCATTTACAATGATCATAAGAAATATCAACCTATTTTTAAATTTCCATCAATTCTGAATTCCATGCTAGTTGTGTCTAAACTTTTGGCTTCTTGGCACAATGCACATTAAAGAGTTATGTTGGATCACACATATAATACATAATAAGATATTAAGCCTGATAAGGATAAAAGAGATCTATGCATAATTGTGGTGATCTCTCACTATACATATGTAAAACATTCCTGGCATACTCCCTATGTGTCACTGAGGCCTGAAGATTAGATTATTCTCAAAGTCACTGCTAAATTCATTTCTTAAGTAGAGCTCAATGAATATTCCCATGCTATTCCCATGTATAAGTAAAACATTCCAATGTTCTGTGCAGCCAAATTGGGCACATTCCCTGAGTTCTTGTGTTAGAGGCAAGGCTGAGCAACAAAAAGATAATGTCAGACCTGATCTCCCACCAGGTTTCTAATCAAATTGAAAGGGTAGTCAAGTGTTGTATCCCTTTCCTATTTTTCCAACTTCTACAGAGGCTGAGGCAGGAGAATCACTTCAAGTGAAGAGTATGATGTCATTAGGTGAGAGGCTGAAGTCATGGAGAATATAACCTGAGAAATAGAGTGAGAGTTTAAATAATAAATATTTATAATAGGATCCTTAAAAATAATAAATATTTAATAAAATCCTTAAAAATAATAAAATAAAGAATGAAACAACAAAATAATGTAGAAAAGAGGGAAGGAAGGAAGGAAAGAAAGTTAAACAATAGAAGCAAAGGAAAGGAAAAAAGAAATTTTGCTAGGTACATTTTCTAAGAGCAAAATTATAAGAAAGAAATTGTGGAAAGAAAGATCAAAAACAAAGAAAGAAAGAAATTTTGCTAGGTACAGTTTCCAAGATCAAATTTACGAGGATATGTCAATAGGTAGATGGAATACACGACTACATAAAGAGGAGATATATTGTGTTACCCAAGTGAGGAGGGAACAATGAATCAGCACAAGTTTGTTTGTGGTTGCTTCCTTAGGAGACTAGCAGTTCACTTCATGGGTAAGGGTTGTGCAGATGTATGTGGTTCCTAGTCTTAGAATGATTGGGGTAAATGAATATTGGCCCACATTGAAAAGTTCAACAGTAGGGGTGGAGTGTGTAATTTGGATATTTTAGTCTGCATTAAAAAACCTGACTTGAGTCTAGAGTTCAAAGAGAGGGCAGTTTAGAGTGACTACATGAATCTAAGATACCAAAGTATCAGAGTTCTGTAAAATCTGAAGTCTTGACTAATAGGGGGTGTAGGAGAAAAAATGTCCCTATGAGCGAATAGTTTCTCCAGTTGACATCTAATCTGGGGAAAATTTTTCAACACTATATCTGTGGTCAAGCATACAAGTGATAGCCAGGCATTGTGGTGTACACCTGTACATTCAAGTACTCAGGAGTCTGAGAGAAGAAAATTGCCTAAGTCCAGGAGTTTGAGGTTGCTATTATCTGTAGATGCCACAGACTTTACTGAGTGAGATAAATAAAGGAAGTCTCTGTCTCTATAAAAAAAAAAAAAAAAAATGTGGAGTATCTCAAGTACAAATGTTTTTCTCCATTTATTAATTGTGATAATATCTTGTTTTGTGCATTTGGTAGAGTACCCTCGTATCATATCTCACAGCAAACTTCAAGTGTTCTCATCAATCAAACCTATTTCTTCAGCTGGCATGCTAGGAGCCTGCGTAACATCTAGCCATTTTTCATTCTTCAGAGATGGGTATCTCACTAGCACTGAAGCTGGTCACCACTTCAGAAGCTCAGACAATCCAACTGAGTGGGTCTCCAAAATTGCCAAGATGAGAGGCATGAAGAACAACCCCTGGCCACAAAACATAGTTTAAAAGTACAACATCTTTGATATCTCAAGTGGTGGCTCACAATGACAGTGGAGATTTCAAAGTTTGTTTCAGCAAGTCTACAACAAAAAATAGCTGGGCATTGAGGTGGACACCTGTCATCACAAAGTGAAACTCTTTCTCAATAAAAAAAATAAATAATAAAAACCTCCCTAACTGAAGAAAAGACAGCTCTAAAAGAAGAAAGACACCTCCTAAATGCAAGTGTCTATATGCATTTTTACCATCTGAAATGCAGCTGGTGTCTCACTGCTCTACAAAATGTCAACAATTTTGTCAGCCAAGTGACTGGAATCTAACCTGCTAATTTAACCAACAAAGCACAAATGGGAAATCACTTCTCTGTCTCTGGTAGAGGACTAAAATTGTCCTGGATTAAACACTTGCAGAACACCAGCTCAACTGAACAGAAACGTCCAGTGAGTATCTTTGACCAGAAGCCTGTTCCCATGACATTCTAACCAGTTTATTCCTGGTAAGCCTGTGTAGTTGCTGTACAGGTTTGTTGTAGTATTCAAACTATTAAAAAGGGTGAGGTTCTTTTCTACAGACTCAATTCCTGCCGCCTAAATTTTGTTTTGTAACCATGGCCATGGGACTCAACAATACATTCTTTGCTTTTCAAGTCACAGGGTTGTAATCAAATAGAAGAGGGTGGTTTAAAACTAGGGCTACCCTGGCATATAATAAAACTAAAAATTGAGCCCAATGATATGATAATGATTTGATAGACCTAAATGTTACATCACACAGTATCCAGTTATACTTTTAATGATGTTTGAATGTTTTCTCTACAATAGGTTTTGGACAGTAGGTGTTTCTCTGAAGTTTCCCTCTCTAAATCTGAAGAGGCACTGTTTCTAGTAGTCTAGTCCATACCTGCAGTTATTTAGGATGATCCTGATAAATATCAGCTCATCTTTAAATTTCCATCAATCTTGAATTCTGTGCCAAATGTGTCTAAACTTTTGACTTCTTGGCCACGATGAACGTTGAAGAGGTTTTTTGGATGACATGTATAATACACAATGACTAATGAAACATAAGGATAAAATAGATCCATGCATAGTTCTGTTGATCTCCACCACAGACATGTAAAACAGTGCTGACATATTCCCTTTGTGTCACCAAACTCTGAGAATTGTACAATTCTCAGATAACCTCATAAGATCATTTCTGATAAGCTCAATGACATACTTTCTGTGTCACCAAGCCCTGAGAATTGGAAAAGCCTCAAAGTATCTGATAAGATCATTTCTGTTAGCTCAATGATTTATCCCACACATGACAACAATATTTTGAAGCTCTGGGCAGTCAAATTGGTTAGATACTATGAGTTCCTGTGTTAGAGACATGGCTGAGCAACAGAAAGACAACCTCAGCCCTGATCTTCCACTGGTTTCCTACTGAAATAGAAATGGTAGTCATGTGTTGAATCAATCCCTTACCTATAATTCCTGTGGCAGGAGGATCACTTGAAGTATCATTTCAACCAAGTTAAATGTCAAGTGTGCAAGACTGAGGTCATGGACAATCTAGCCTGGGGAAGAAAGTGCAAATTGGGCAATAGTCCCTTGGTTCAACCGACTATTGACCCAGATTGAAAAGTGCAACAGAAGGGGTGGAATGTATAATATCAATATTTTAGTGTGCATAAAAAATCTGACTTGACTCAAGAATTTATTGCGTGAGTAGTGTAGTCTGACTACAAGAATCTAAGATACCAAAGGTTGAGAGTTGTGTAAAATCTGAAGTGTTTCATTATTTTTTTTAATTCTAGCAGTTTTTGTCCATGGATGAGTTTGTTTGAGCCAAGGCCAGGAAATGGGGTCAGTGCCATTACTTTTATGAGCCACAGGTGTGGCCCTGAACTCTTGACTAATAGAGATTGTAGGGAAAAAAGAGAATTCCATATGAGAGAGAATTTCTCCAGTTGACATCTAATCTGGGGAAATTTTTCAACACTAGATATTTGGTCAAACATAAAAATAATAGCCAGGTATTGTGGCATGCATCTGTAGTCCAGCTACTCAGGTGGTTGAGAGAAGAACATCGACCTAACCCAAGAGTTGTAAGTTGTTGTGGTCTGTAGATGCCATTAAACTTTATTGAGTGTGATAAATAAAATTATGTGTCTCTCTCTTATAGGTGAAAAATCTACAAGTCTTTAACCTGTGTTGTTTCTGAGAGTGAGCAGTATTAAAAGTCTTGTTTTTCTATAAACTAGGATGTTCTAAGTCAGATCCCCAAAGTCGTTGCCCTGAAATGAAGGATGTAATATTCATCTGCCTTGAAGCTGGGCAGGAAGATGAGGAATGTAAGTGCATCATCAGTATATCTCAGGGGACTCTGCCTTTTGGTTGTACAAAATTAAGTTACTTCTTCCAGATGGCTTAAGTCTTCAAAGAGCAGGCAAAGAAACAGGCTTCTCTCTCATAGCAGTTTCTACAATTTATCTATAAATGGGCTGTGAAGCTGACAATGTGTTTTACAATCATTACTATTTTTAGAATAGATTACTTAAAACAATGTGTATCACCTGATCAGTAGACAAGCAAGCACCATAAAAAAGTGAGTTTGCTTTTACAACATGTTAGTGAAGTAATGGTCTGAATATTTATTAACTGTGTGTGCATCCAGCACCAGCTATATAAGCTGGGAAGAAATAAAAAGTTTGCTACCCACTGTCTAAATAATGTAGACCTCTTTCTTCTATGCAATTTCAATAGCAAAGCTATACTCTGCATCACTGTTTAGTTGAGAGAAACACATGCGAGCAATTGGCATGTGGAGTAAAAGAGAAGTGATTTTCTCATAGAATTTATTTTTTGCTAATACCCAGATTAGTCATGGAGGATCAGCAAGCAATATCAGTATCACCAGGACAGCAGGGCCCGCTTCATCAGGATCATCTCTGACTCAAAGGGTACAGACCTAAGGTAGGTTCTGGACTTTGAAACTAGTAGGTTTTGGCCAAGTGGTGAGTACACATATTACTGTTATACCTGACAATACCACAGGTCAAGCTATAATTGAAAGACAAAATTGAACATTAAATCAGAAAAAAGGGGTAGAGCATCATTATGTTACCACTAGGCAAATAATATTTTCTTCCTCATTTACTTTAAATTTTTGAATATGAATGAAAATGTTTAGATTCCAGCATACAAGCAGTGAATAACTGTTACCTCCTCAACATTAAATCAAACAGTAGATTATAAACATATAAAAATACTTTGATACCTGCAAATGTTATATGAAGAAGTAAGACATACCTTTTTCACCTATATTTCCACCTTCTTTTTCTGATATGGGCATTCATGTCATTAATAATAAGAGCAAAGACAGCATTATGTTTTTTATTTTCCTTCTTAGTTTGATTAACTCTTCTGAAAATTATAAATAAAATCAAACACAAAATTAGTAATAAAACAATCTCACCGAGCTTCCAATGAGCCCATTTATCTCAGGTAAGGGATTAAGTTGTTCGATTTCATCCAGTATTCTTTGCAGGATAGTGTCACCATCAACCTTTTCAGGTTTGTTTTGGAAACTTGAATACACTGCATGTTTTAAATTTATAATATCCACAGTCAAATTCTCATGGTTTAACAAATATTTTTTAACCTTGTCCCAAGGAAATTTAGTTTCTTTACATATCACAGGTGCAATATAATGGGTTGTTACATTCTAATCACATTTTAAGCTTAATTTGTTTCTTAAACTGACCAATTCATCTTCTAACATTACCACAGCTTGTTCTAAATTTGAAAGAAGTTTGCTAGACTCTATCTAAAGGCTGTAGACATCTTTGTTCTATACAACTTCAATAGCAAAACTATACTCTGTGTCACCAACATGTCACAAACACATGACCGTTTCTATAATATAAAAAAGTAAAAATGATGTGTAATTTCAATACAAAAGTTTTTCTCAATTTATTTATTCAGACAGAGTCTTGTTTTCTTTCCTTCAGTAGAGGACCCTGATATCATAGCTCACAGCAAACTTCAAGTGTTCTCATCAAGTGAACCTATTCCCTCAGTTGGCATGCCTAATGCCTGCATAATATTTAGCCATTTTTTATTCTTCAGAGATGGGTATCTCACTAGTGCTGAGGCTTGTCTCCAATTCAACTATCTTGGCCTCCTAAATTGCCAAGATGAAAGTCATGAAGAGTGACCCCTGGCCACAAAACCTAGTTTTAAAAATATCACATATTCATTGTCTGTAGTGGTGGCTCACCATGGGGGTGGTAAGATTGAAGATGTTCCCAGCCAATTTGCAACAAAAAATAGTTGGAGAATGAGGTGAGCACATGTACTTCAAGCTACTGGGGAGGCTGAGGCCAAATAATCCCCTGAACCCAGGAGATGAATGTTTTGGTGAGCTGTGAAAGCAGAGCACTGTACCAACGGTGAAAAAGTGAAACTCTGTCTCAAAAAGAAAAGAAAAGAAAAGAAGAGGAAGTAAAATAAAAGGAAAGGAAAGGAAAGAAAAGAAAAGAAAAGAAAAAAGAAAAAGGTATAAACCAAACATAGCATCCATCTTAAGTGTCTCTATGCAGTTTAACCATCTGGAATGCAGCTTGAGTCTCACTGCTCTCAAAATATCAACTGCTGTGTCAGCCTAGTGACTGGAATCCTACTCATTAATGCAATTAAGAGGACACAAATGAGAGATCACTCGTAAGTCTGTGAATGAGGGGCTAAGAATTGTCCTCAATCAAACACTTGCAGTACACCAGCTGAAGTGAGCAGAAAAGTCCACTGACTATCTTTGACCAGTAGCCTGGATACTATGACATTGCAGGGTGAAGTCACTGAATATCCTTCATGGATGATATCACAATGGGTGCTGCCCTGGTTTACCTTCTTTAAGATAAATCTTATTTCTGCTAAGCATGTGTAGTTGCTTTCTGTTTTTTTTTTTTTCCTGTTTTACCATATTCATTTTTCTTTAGGTAATGGTATCAAGACTTTATTTATTTTTTATTTTTGCAGTTATTGGCCAGATCTGGTTTTCAATCTGCCACCTGCAGCATGTGTGGCAGGTGCCCTACTCCTTTAAGCCACAGGCACTGCCCAAGCCATCAGAGTGAATTTTGGTAGAACCAGCCTGAATTTTCCAGAATTCAGAGTTCTCTCCTGCAGGTTGTCTATTGTAACACAGGTCATTAGGTCATGAAAGATGGTCTTGGGGGATAGAGCGTGTTCCACCCCTCTGAAATAAAATTTCAAGGCACCAGCTGTGGAAGCCATCTAATGGTCATTCTCTTCACCAGGTAGAGCATCGTCTTCTCTCTCAAAGGCATTTTTTATGTCATTCACTTCCACCTGGGATCCTGACACCAAGAAAATTTCTTCATGTTGTAGTTTATGTCTGCTGGTGAATCAGATACAGATTTCCACCATCAAAGAAATTGTTGGCTGGTCCTGTTTCCTCACAATTGAGCCACACCTGGCTAGAATGCAATCTGTCCACTGACTTTCTCCTTGGGTTTTCTACAGAAGGTCATGCTTGGCTTGTAATTTGGTGATGAGGTTCCTGCCCTTCAAGTACTGCTTCATTTTTGTGAAATAAAACTGTTTTGTCTCCTACTGGTTCCCTCTCCTCTTAGCAATACTAGGTTTTCTCATACAGGTTTCTGAGACTGTGGACTTGACTGAATCCATAGAATTACTGTACTGCAAGCAGTCAGACAAATCAAAATCCTCAACAGTCTCAATGTCCTCGATGGTCTACAGGGTGGCCTCCATTGTCTCCTTTACCTCTTCATTCTCAATCTATAGAGTGGATAACAGAGACTGCAATTGTTGGCATCTACAGCTTCACCCTATGCTCCCACCAAGACCCAAGTGTCATGTATTTATTCTAGTCTTCTTTCTTTACGTGGGGTGGTGTTTTGTAACAGAAGGTTACAATGGTACCTTTAGCCTTCCACACAACAGCCTAAAGACTATTAAAAGAAAGTAGGGGATTTCTCAGTGGAGTCTATGAAGTTTATAGAAGAGTATCAACATTTGACTATTTTTTTTATTTGAGATGAAAGGATATATTTATTTCAGTATTATATCAATGAAATGTGTATGTGAAGTAGTAGACAAATTATAACAGCTGAACAATATAGGGAATATTGACATCATGCTACTAATCTGAACTTGGATGATGAGGCAAATGCAATTCTTCTACTCAAGACCTCAAGTGAAACAATCAACTTCGGCAAGCAGGGAAGTCTGACAGAACATCCGCCTTGAGAGCAGATGCAAACAAGACTTACAGAAAGCATAAGACAAATGCCAACAAAGTCAATAAGCTTTTCAAATTAGCTGATCTGACCCAGCATAAGGAAAAAAATCCAGCCTCCTTTGTGGAAGACCAGTAGAAATGGTCAGAAAGTACACCAATTGAGAACATGAATCAGCAAAATAAAGTATTGTGATTACTATGCACAACTATCTACTAATTGGCTCCTGATCTATACAATAAATTCCAGCATAAGTCACTGGGATCCAAAACTGACTCAAATGATTTACTGAACTTGGCCTCTCAGTGTTCAATTGTGACCTGGAGGAGACAAGTAAAAAATGACAAAAGGCTAAATTTTCCTGAAATCTTACTGCCACCATTCCTCACAGTGCATCATAAGACATGTATGTTATCTGGTAGCAGTGTGAAATCTATCCAGATGTGTGTTAGTTGTGGCAAACTGGGCCATATGAGGACAGAGTCTAAGATAAGGAGCCTAACATGGATAGTAGAGAAGTTAGGGTACTATTCTGTACCACTTGCTGCCACATTAGTGCTCTAGAACACATGAATGTCTCAAAAAGCATCCCAAGAAATGACGGCAAATAAGTACTCACATTTGGACTAATGGGGTCCAGACGCTTCAACAGCTCATGCTACCAAAGTAAAATAAGAGAAGACGTGGATCACTGTGAACAATGCCTCTAAGCTTTTCAAATTTCTATTGGACATGGGATCAAGGTTGTTGTTCTTTTTATTGTTTTCTTGGTTTCAGTCTGAAAGCCTTTGGCAGTTATCTGTCCTCCTCTTTTTTGCTGGCATCACCAAGAAATCCATTCAGAGTTATACAGCTTACCCTTTGCTTTTCATTTGGGAATAACTTTTAATTACTCTTCAATTTTTGGTTGAATTTTTCATTCACTGAATCATCAGTACCCTTTCTGCAAAGATATTTCTTATCTAAGTTAGGAACTGTTTTAATTATTTTCTGAAGAGTTATTTTTTTTAATTATAATGAGGGAAGAGAACCAGTGTGTAAATGACATGCCATCTGAGTTAGCTGATATAGATCCTAAAGTGCAGGCATATGAGGATCCCTAATGTAAAGAAATTGGAAACCCAGAAAAGTTCATATTAGGCTGGACATAGGATACTAAAGATGGAAGAGTATTACCCGTTGCCCCAGAAAAATAGGGGTCAAGCTTCAGTTATACAACAACCAAAAAATATTGGGATACTGATGACATCTTCTTTTCCCTGTAAAACTCCCATTCTGGTTGTAAAAAAGTCAAATGAAAAATAGAGATTAATCAAAATTCTAAAAGCAGTAAATAAAAGAGTTATGCCTTTGCATCCAGTGATCCCCAAACTTTACACTCCCAGATTCCCAGTAAAGTCCAATAAGACTGAGTTTTAGATTTAAAACATGCCCTTATTATTAATCTTTTACACTCAGATTCGCAGCCACTTTTTGAAATTGAATGGACAGACCCTGACAATGGGCATTTCTCTCAATGTGGACTATAGTGCCTTAGAGACTCCAAGACAGTTCTGAAAGTTTGGAAATTATCTGAGGCAACTTCTCAGACAGCTGAACTTGACCTTGCTGAGTGGCTTGATTAATCATATAGATGACTCAGAAATCTAGGTATTTGTGTACAGTATTTTATGTGGAAAGTCAAATATGTAAATCTGTTGAGGATACTATGCAGGTGTTAAATTTTCTTAAAGTATCAAAAACAAAAGCTCAATTATGAAAAATTGATGTTAATTTGGCTTTGTCAGTTCCTCTGCTGAGAAAAAGCTCTCACAGGTATCAAAGCAATTTGCTCTCTCACTAGTCCTTCTTCAAACAAACAATTCAAGGAGTTATTGGGCATGAAGGTGTATTATCAAATATAGAAGCCTCTGTATGAGCTCTTCATGGAGAAGAGTTAGAGGAGATAACAAGGATTAAGTTGATTCTCACTGGATAAAATATTTAAACTTAATGCATGAAACTGTAAAGATACATGGAGAGAATGCTGGGGAATGTTTTGTGAGAAAGACTCACCAAGCAATTGAAGCAACATCAAAAGTATTTTCCTGGAATCTGATCAACCAAATAGCTTCTGCACAGCCAAGAACACAATAATTAAAGCAAGCAGACTTCCCTCAGGAAGGGAGAACATATTTGTAGGTCATATTTCTGACAAAAATTTGATTATAGAATCCATAGAGAACTCAAGCTTGTATTTAAGAAAAGAACAAAAAAAAATTGGCAACAATAAAATAATCCCATTCCATTATGGGCAAGAGACTTGACCAGAAAATTGTCTCAAGAAGACATGATCATAACTTTTTTTTTTTTTAATTGAATGTTAACTATGTACATTGATACTCTTCTGGGGTACAGTGTGGGGTTTTCACATGCATTCTGAAATACTTCCATCAAACTGGTCAACACAGCCTTCATGTCATTTTCTCAGTTATTGCTTT